>AWOL01S0062554.1:0-29377 GCA_000715115.1 Nicotiana otophora
ACCTAATTGCCTTGCTTGGTTGATTTACAGGAATTATAAATGCGTTCTTGTTGATTCTAACTCCATAGACATATAGGCGTTAGGTTAGCTTGAATAGGCGAGTAAGAACTCGATAGATTTGTATGAGCAATATTAACCCTGTCAACCAATAAGCTAGATAAATTAGTCGGCCAATTCAATTGAAGAATACAATAGGATTGTTAGATAGCCCATAACCCTAGATCGTTTTCATTACATTGATATCATAAAAATCTGCTCTTTCTCTGTTCAAAGTTCATTATTTATATTTTTTTATTTAATTAGTTTAGAATCAAATATTTTTAGGTTTAATTCTTGTTTAGATAATTAAGATAGTCTAATTTAGTTAATAGTTAATCATAAGTCCTCGTGGGTTCGACATCCGACTTTTAGTCACTTTATTACTTGACGACCGCGTATAGTTGCATGTGCGTTTGTCCGCAACATGCCCAGCACCAAATCAATACCAAAATCAATATCCCTATCGGGTGGCATGCCCGGTAAGTCTGCTAGAAACACGTTTGGAAACTCACTCACTACTGAAACAGACTCAACGGTATGAGTATCAACACTAACATCCCTCACAAAGGCTAAGTTTGCCAAACACCCCTTCTCAACCATCGTTTGTGCCTTCAGAAAAGACGCCACCCTACCAGGAACATGACCCAATGAATCTTTCCATTCCAACCTCGGCAACCCCGGCATTGCCAACATTACGGTCTTAGCGTGATAATCAAGAATAGCGTGATATGATGACAGCCAATCCATGCCCAAAATCACATCAAAATCTACTAGATTGAGTAACGGAAGGTCAACCCTAGTCTCATAGCCCCCAATAGTGACCAAACAATAACGATAGACACGGTTTACTATAATAAAATTCCCAATGGGTGTAAAAACATAAACATGAGTACCCAAAGAATCATAAGACATATCTAAATATGAGGCAAAATAGGATGACACATACGAAAAAGTGGAACCTAAATCAAATAAAACTGATGCATCTCTATGACAGACCGGAACAACACTTGTAATGGAAGCATTTGATGAAACAACCTTAGTCTTACCAAGGAAAGCATAACAATTGGCCTGGCCTCCCCCTCTAGGACGTCCTCTACCCGTCTGTCCTCCACCCCTAGCTAGCTGTGTAGGCGAGGTAGCAACTGGTGCAGAAACCATAGCTTGAGTACCTGCAGAGGTCCACTCCTCCAAAGTCTCAGACAATATCTCACCATGTGCCGAGTATCAACACACTCGAAACAAACTCTCTATGAGCGTGGCTGCTGATATTGAGTCTAACCCAAACAACTAGAATAACCGCTATAGGAACCTCGTGCAGAAGGTGCACTGAAAGATGGATTTCCAAAATGAGTACCCTAAGGTCCTTGACTAGATGAAGCACTAAGAGTAACCTGAAGTGCAGACTAAACAGGTCGACTGATATAGACTCTGCCATAATGAGATATAGCTGAAGAGTAGGAACTTCTAAATCCTCCAGAACCTCGAGGCCTCATGGCCTCCTTATCCCCTCTCTCCTGCCCGTGAATACGCTTCAACCTCCTTGCAATCTCCACAACCTGATGGAATGGAGTTTCAGTCACCAACTCCTGTTCCATACCAAATCTGAGGCTATAACCAAGTACCTCAATAAACCTGTGGACTCTCTCTATAACAATGGAAACCAAAGCAGGTGCATGACGAGATAACTCAGTAAACCTCACATCATACTTGGACATAATCATACTCCCCTGGTGCAACTGCTCGAACTCAGGGCAATGCATCCCTGAGGGTCTGTGGAATAACTCCCTCAAGAAGAGATCAGTGAACTGGGACCAAGTGAGTGGTGCTACCCCAGATGGCCTACTCACCTGATAAGTCTAGCACCATCTATATGCTGACCCCGTTAGCTAGAAAGCAGTAAGGTAGACCGCCCTCAACCCCATTATGCCCATAACACTCAGAATATGGATGGCACTGTTCTAAAAACCCTATGCATCCTCAGAAGGCCCACCGCTAAAATGAGGAAAGTGATACTACTGGAACCTCTCTAACCTCTTCTTCTCCTCAACCGACGCAATTGGCCCGACCTCGGCCTGAACCGCAATCACAGGCTTCACCGATATAACACCCGGTGCCTAATTAACATAAGCATATTGCTCTTAAGTGTGGGTGGCAGGAGTTTCAGCTCTTCCCCCATTCCGTAAAGTAGCTGGTGCAACTGGGATCAACCTCGCTTGAACCAAAGTCCCAAACATGATCAAAAAGTGCACTAAAGTCTCTTGAAGTTCAGGGGTAGCAACAGGTGCCTCGGGTCCCTACTCCCCAATCGGATCTACTGGTGGATCCTCAGTTGCGGCCCTAGCATGGCCTCTCACTGCGTCACATAACCCACCTCTACCTCTACCTCTTCCTTCGCCTCAAGAAATACCGGTACCGGGGACAACGTCATCAGTAACTGAAGCTCGTGTCCTCACCATCTATGAGAAAATAGAATGATAAAGGCTAAACCTTCAAAATCAATAAATCCGCACAATAAAGAATGAAAAAAGTGGAATTTCCTAATAGTTCTGTAACCTCCTAAAGATAAGTACAGACGTCTCCGTACCGATCCACAATAATCTACTAAACTTGCTTATGACTCGCAAAACCTATGAACCTAGAGTTGTGATACCAACTTGTCATAATCCAAAATCCCACCTTAAGGGTCGTGATGGCACCTAGTCTATAAGAATATATAGGCCTATCACATAGCAATATTAAACAGAACATGGCAACTTTAAATTCAACAAGAACTGCATAATATGATAAAATCTTCCAAAACATGGATACAATTAATAACTTCCCAAATCTTGGTAATACTGAGTCATAAGCACTACAAAAAATACATAAGAAGTCTCGAGAATACATCACTGCTTGGAGTACATAAACAATAAGGAGTGAAATAAGACGGTGACCCCGAGGCCTGCGAGCGGAACAACAGGTATATTTTGAAGTCTCCAACATCTCTGACTCAACTCTCTAATGACCAGCATGATCTGAGGTACCTGGATATGCACAAAAAATGTGCAAAAACATAGTATGAGTATACCACAGTTAGTACCCAGTAAGTATAAAGGCTAATCTTGGTGGAGTAGTAATGAGTTTCAAGTCATAACACTCACTAGTCAAATAACCTGTGTAAGATATCAACATAAAATAGATAACAGAAAGCATACAAAACAAATATTAACAACCTCAAAGCATGTTTACCAATAAATCAATGCAAAATACTTCACTTTTTCCAACAAAATATCAAAAGGACAGGGGTATGTGATGACATATCAAATTCCACTAATAACGCATAAAGCACAAGGCGGAAACATTTAACAAAAACACGTTTGTGATCAAAACATCAACCCTCTATTCCAATACATGAACAACAGCAAGGAAACACCCAGATATATCTCATAACATTCCCCAACAAGCCACCATTATGTCGCCACATGCATATTAACTATAGAATGCCTCCCTTATGTAACGACCCTGCTGGTCGTTTTGAGCAATAATATATCCACAGTTTGAGATCATGAGTAGATTCACATAGTGTATTATGACTTGTGTGAATCACCATCTCTAGCTTTTGAGTGGTTCAGAAATGATTTTAAAGGGTGACTCTCATTTGAGAAGCTCGAAGTTGAAAGAATTGACCAAGCTTGACTTCTTAAGTATTTGACCTTGGATCGGAGATTTGATGGTTCCAGTAGGTCCGGAGGGTGATTTTGGACTTGGGCGTATTCCCGATTTGTATTTGGATATTTCTAGAAGATTTCGACACCATTTGGTAGAAGTTGAAAATTTAAATTTTTGGAATTTTCCCAAGTTTGACCATAGTTTGACTTTAAGGCAATCGGGTTTGGATTTTGGTTTTGGGGCTTGGAATATTTCTGTTTCATCACTTTGAACTTGCCTACAAAATTTAGTATCATTTGGAGTTGATTTGATATGGTTTGGACGCTCGGTTGCAATTCTATAAGTTCTTGAAGTTCATTAGGATTTTCAGGCGTTTTGCCATCTGATTCGTGATTCTAGATATTATTTTGGTATTTTAATCACACAATCTAGTTTGTATGATGTTTTTACACTTGTGTGCATGTTTGGTTTGGAGCCCAAGGGGCTCGGGTGAGTTTCAGATAGGCTATGAACCATTTTAAACTTAGAATTTCTGGGTTTTTTAGAAGTCTACTGTCACCTGATGCTTTGTACTTCGCGATCTCAAAGGGGAAACTGGGGATGGGGTGGTTTTCTTTATCGCGAACACAATAGCTGGGTAGCGAACGCGGAGTGTTGGGATTGGGTTGCATGCCGCAACGGGTGAAATAAGGGAGGATTTGATATTGATACGGTGGAATCGGGCTGCACGCCACAACGAGTAAAATAAGGGAGGATTTGATATTGATATGGCAGGATAGGGTTGCACGCCACAACGGTTGAAATAAGGGAGGATTTGATATTGATACGGTGGGATTGGGTTGTGCACCGCAATGAATTGTGTGTGTTGTATTGTGTTAGCTTTTAGTATTTCTTATATGAGATTTTGAGGACTGATATTTTTGGATTTACTGATTTCGAGGATTGAATTATTTTCATTAGTTTACTGCTTTGCCCTCATTTCATGTTCTCCTCTCCTATTACTATTATTTTGGTGAATTGATTTTCAAGATGAACTTACTACGATGAGTCATTATCTCATACCTTGTTGAGTTATTAGTAACATAAAGGTTTTAAGTAAAAGAATTTTTAACATGCTTATCTTACTTGACTCTTAAGCTAAAACTCGTTGTTTCATTCGGTACTTTAGTATTATTAATCGTAGTCGTATTTCACTTTAATTGATTTCTCAACTTAAACTCCTAACCCTATCTTATGTTTTTACTTTGCTTAAATATTATTATTATGTTTTAATTTAACAAATTCTATATTTAACTCGGTAGCTTATTCGTTGCTTTATTTTATTTAAAATAAAATTATTTTCTTCACCCAAATGATTTCTAAAATAAACTCATTTTCTCATATGATTTCCACTTTATTCAAAGCTGTTAGTATGCCTTATCATATATTAATAAGTCTATTGAATATTTTAATTAGCATTTGACACGGGTACTATGTACCTGGTGTCACGACCCAAACCGATGGGCCGCGACGGGTGCCCGGTGCCTTACTCAACCGAGTACCAACATAACGTATCTTTTCGTATCATACTATCATAGATAACTGAGCCGGAGAGGCTGTCGTGAGATAAGTAGAATAAAATATGAAATACCAACTTATACATAAGACATACGGGCCTATAAGACCAATGTGATCCATTATATACTTAAAACATAGGCCGAGAAGGCCATACAAGTATCTGTATACATGATATCTGTCTACAAGCCTCTAAGAGTACATAAATACCAGAAAGGTCAGGACAGAGATCCGCCATACAAATTAACACATGTCATAATCATACTGACCAAATAGCAACTCCGAAGCAAATGGAGCGCACCAACACCTTCCACTGAGTTGATAGCCTACTTGGATGACTCTCAACCTGTCTATCGGGACCTGCAGACATGAAACGCAGCGTCCCCAGGCAAAAGGGACGTCAGTACAAATAATGTACCGAGTATTTAAGGAATAAAAATCAATAAATAATAGACATGAGAGAAACATGGAGTAAAAGACTCAACATGTAAGTCTGAACAACTCTATGAATCATTAATATTTACAATGTCATGCATATGCGTATAAATATCATATCATGCATAGGTATATGCGTACATAACTTCATCAAGCCTATGAGGGCGAATCCATCATATCATGTCGCCCACTGCGGGTAAATCATCATCGTATACCAGCTGATCAGGTGGTGGTGTGTATATAACACCGTAACCTTTTTCCATATCCCACATACATATAATATACATATATACACGTATATAACGTCATCTGGTCATGTGTCAATGTAAATGAATGCAATGCATGTGAAGTACATCAATAAAATCTCTCGGAATGTCATAAGACCATTATGCCTTTGATTAATATCATGAAATAAACTTTATCAATATATGTATTTTCTAAGACCCTGAACAGATGATATAATAATAAGACATATGGGGAATCAATAACATAGGAACCTCTGGTATTTTTATGAATAGAGTCATTTATGGAAGTTGTGCATTTGCTCGTTTCGTTTGTATCGTTTTGATCATGCCAAAAGAAAGAAGGGATAGCCTTAACATACCTAAGCTGATTCTCTTGATAATCCCTCTAATATACGTCAATTGCGACAAAACGCGTGACGGCAAGATCGGAGTAGGAAAAAAAATCGTATGATATTCTTGAGAAAGATTATACCGTAGTCCCTTATAATTGTAAAATCTCACATTGCTTAAGATGCTATGAAATCTCACATGTTTGAATTCCTGAAGATCCATGAAAGCTCACGGTATTGAATTCTTGAAGATCTATGGAAGCACATGTTATTGAATTCTTGAAGATCTATGGAAGCTCACGCTATTAAATTCTTGAAGATCCATGAAAGATCATGTTCTTGAATTCTTGAAGATCATACTTTAGCATTTGATATAGCTAAAGTAGAGAAGCCTTAAATTGAATGGGTGTGGGGCCCACTTCATGTGGTGGCTTAGCCACACATCCCTTAATCTTTCCATCTTATCAAAATGGTTTTAAGAGTCATAAATGGGGATGAGGGGTGCTGCCACATTAGGGAGTTAATTCTTATCCCATAGTTATCCACTTTAATGCCTTAATTAATTTGTTAATCTCTAATTAAAGTATAATTACCCAATTATCCTCATAATTAGGAATTATCTCAAATTACTTAAAATACTACTCGCGTTTAACACACTTTATACACCTTACTATCATGGTCATGTGATACCTTGTATGGCACTAGTTCATGAATGCGGGGTATTATAGCTTGGACCGTATTTTATTCCCCAATTTCCAAACTTCGACGGAACTCATTTTTTTCGATTCGCTTACCCTCTCACCTTCACGAATTAACTTATCACTTGTTTGAAATATCATAATTCTTATAGTCTCAAAATAATCTCATTCCCGAACTTATGTCAATTAACTTACGACGAACTTCAACGTAAGGAAATGCAGCATGTAACATCTCATTTCCGAGCTTACATCAATTTACTTATTGCGTAATTCCACGTACGATAATATGGGGTGTAACATCATTCCCCCCTTTGGAACATTCGTCCTCGAATGTTGGCTGATGCACTTATCATTTTCATAATATATATCTTCCGAATACTTTAGTACTCCTCTTGTCATCTAGGCAACTGTTCTGTGAATGAATCCCAAAGTTCAGGGAATTCCCCCCTTTAGGCTTCTTTCTCACACCACGACTCGTGGTCGAAATCCTTCCAATCTTGTAACTGTTGCTACCTTTTATCATGCAGCCTGTACGACTCTGACTTTGTAAGTGCGCCTATACGACTCTTATCTCCTTGTTCCTCTAGCTTTTGGCTAATCTCTAGGCCTCACTTGGTAAACATATACAGAGCTTCATAAGATGTCCCTCTATAGGTATACTGAAGTTCTTCACTCGGTACTTTGTCGAACTTACTAATATTGTTATATCTTATTTCATATCCCTGGTTATTCATCCGTATGACTTTACTACATCTAGGTAAGTCATACTATACCATAACTCTTACCTTGGTTTTATTATTATCGAGGTCTTCTACCCAATTCCAGGTTACTCTCTCGCTTCTTATCATAGATGTATAAATCCAAGTCCTTCAATGCTTCCTTATTATTGTTCATCTAAATGATGGAATCCTTATCTCCTCTCATATGTTGGAACTTTATCCATCTATTGTCGATTCACCTTAACGTTGATCCATAATCTACCACTGATAACTTGGTCTCTTATGTAACACTGCCGCTGGGGCTCACATCTCATCGGGGACATATGGAGTAATTAGACTGATCCACCTAGGGGCAATACTATCCTTCCATAACCGTATTTCATAGCATCCCAATGTGATTCACTTACGTAGGTATTTTAATCCGGTATAATTCTTGAAATCCCCTTTTGTTTTTCTTCAAATCATTACTCAATCGAAAGCCCAAACGTCATCCTTAATTTGTTACAATTACACCCTCTATTACCAGGGTAGCATTCCATATCTTCTAAATGCTACTAGTCATAGACTACTTTGAGTTCATTCAGGATATACTGGGCTTTCTACAATTTAGAGAAACCATCAGCTCTCTTGTTTTCATGGTCTTAATCCTTAGGACTTATCCATTCTCATCACCTTCTCACTCGCCCTTTCTTATGCTTACTCCTGTCTTCTAGAACCTTGTCGCTTTACCATATAATAGCTTGCGACCTATGCATATCTATCTATACTACTCGTAACCTCCCTCCAACCTACTTGCACCGTAGATTTCCTTATGTTAAATCTGGAACATCAAGCGAGACATCACATCATTTCTAACTCTTCTTCACTCTCTTAACTAGACCTCTCGATACTTAGAAACCATAGGTTGGAAGATATGTTACTGACGATGCCGCTATCATTCCTGGATACTGAATCTCTGCGCTTCTAGCCTTCTATCCAAAGTATGGACTATTCATAACCTTCTATATTTGAGTATCTCATACGTTGTTCACCTTTACCTTACTTAACTTAAAATCTCGCATCACATCTTCTATCTCTTTCATGACCTCCTTTCCACATAGGTGTAATTCATATTCACAACTTGAAGTTCTATTATAATACTTGCACCTCTGGTGTATACACAATCCGGTGAGAGCTTCATACTGACTTCTTATAAGGCTGGTACTTCTTCTAACTGGCTTTCTTGTAGAGCCATTATAGAATATGGTTGTTGTATTATCTCTCTTGCACCTCTGATATTAAGAGTGATTCTGCCATGTTCTCAAGCACAATTTCTATAATTTTCTAGGTCCAATAATCAGACTTCTGATTTACTTTGTTGATGTAACTCTTTAGTTTCCTCTTCCTTCTAATCAGCCTTTATGTAGGCTTAAGATATCTTCTGATCTGTGGCTCATGGTATTAGTCATTACTTTAGCCTTACATAGACGCTATGGAATATCCATGATACAATCTTCTAACAATTCAATCCTTTGTCTAGGACCTGAGCTCAATTCTTTCCTTTAACTTATAGAGGAATTTTTTGCGGTTGTATGATTGTCAACATATATGCTGCATGGATAATACTCCCAACTCTTAAGTGCGTTCATAACGTAACTAACTCTGGATCATTAATCGAATAATGCTTTTCGTTCCTTCTCAGCTTTCTTTAAATGTAAGCAATTATTTTTCCTGGTCTTCCTGCCCCCTTGTTGCGTGCATACTTAGCTTACCTTAGTGCCCACACATATTGGAATTCCATACAACTCATATGATCTTGAATATCAATTCTGATTTTACTCCCCGTTCATTAGCCACGGTAGGTACCCCTTTCTTATGGAGTGCATGCATTGTTGTTGTGAGACTATTATTATAAGACCATTCCCTCTTTGGGTCACTAAGCTTAGCTTGAAGCCTTCTTCCTTACTTCCTCAGCTAGTCTTTCATTGTAGTACTTAGGGAGGACCCTCTAACTCTTGTAAAGATGCGAGCTTATTACATCATATACTCGATGGAATTTTTTTGATGTCCTTCCTCGTCTATAATTATCCGTAGTTACTTACCTCCACACCCTTGTGCTTGTAGGGTTGCTTCTGAACTGATAGTTTGACTATCTTTCTAGTGGCACTCTCTTTTATTTAACACCAATATGGTACCTTTAACTACCCCAACTCCTATCTGAATATTTCTCAAGGATCCCGATATCATTATCCGTGAGACTGAATTAACTATGTCGGGGTTCACTATGTTTATCTTGCACGATCTGTTGATTTGTCTGTATCCTCTTGTCTAGCCATAACTACGCTCTTCCTGAATCAGCTACTAACTACTCGTTGGCCCATTCTCATATCAATATTCCGTGTAATCTTTCCAGGGTTATTTCCTAACGTCTCGCACAAGCTCCTTCTTTATCAATAACATCTCGGGTAGGAACACTTACTTTCTCTCCTTGACATCGTGTTTGTATAATGTTCTGGAATCATAGCATATCCGTAGGCTTTGAATAAGTGCAATCTCATCCCTTTCTCATTTGTATCACATTCATCCTTTACCATTCCATAGTTACTACAACCATTTAATTCTCACTTCATGCCATATCACTCCATATCCCCCCCCCCTTCCCCCCTTTAGGGGAGTACTAAGAATTGGAGCTACGACGATCTACATATAGATGTTTTACCTCTTCATCTTTGGCATCTTTCCACATCATCGATGATCCTTACTCGCCTCACGGTAATCCTTCTGTACCAAGGATAACGAAATTCCTTACTCGCGAGGGTGACAATTAGTGTAACTGGCACATACAGTCCCTTAAGCTTAACTTTGCTGACCTTGCTTGCTTTAGGGAAGCGTCTTCCTAAATGACCTTTAAAGGGTATTCTTCTGTCGTCCATTCTATTATCACCGGGATGTAATCTCTGAAATTCTCATGATGCCGACTATTACTCAGTCCCTAGTTCATGTTTAGTTTATCTTATTCACAGCACATACTGATTTCTATTATTCTCGGGTCTAACTTTTCCTCTTGGTAATCATGTTAGAGTCAAAAACTTATTTCTCAAAATGAGGATATGACTTTATGGCCTATACTCTTTTGTTATCTCAAGGCCTGTCACCTCTCGTCTGTTCCTTCACTTGACTATAGACTCTGTAATACTGTCATTTATTTTTAATCTACCGTTGTTATCCATGTATCACTTCTTACTCATAATGCTTCATTAACTCTCTCCTTATTTCCCTGCTAACATTTCTGTCTATCACTTTATTCTAAAAACTTCAACAAGATATTATTTTACTTTTAGCTCCCCTTGCTCCATCCACTAGCTCTTCGGGACACCTAACATTCTCTCTCTACTAGGGACAGGAGCCACACTAAGGTAATATTTATCTCTTCCAGGCTTTCAGTGCCTATCTTTGTAAAAATATATTTAAACATTCTAGTATTCATATCTAGCTGTACTATTCTAGACTGCACTATCTGGGTGTCTCATAAGGATATCTATTAGTACATTTGTAATATCCTTCGGAAATGTCAACTAACTCAAACAATCCATTCACCATTTTGGGTTTCTCTAACCCCAGCTGGATCCTGATATCTCGTCCTTCTCTTAAACTATATATGTTAACTCCCATAGGGCATAACTGAGATGGGTGTGGCCGATTGTACATGCATCTCTTACTGTTGAAGGTAACTCAAAATGCTTATATCTCTCTTCCTGAATGGTAAATAATGATAATATTCATTAACTGGGTACCTCGTACCCTTCTTCACCTTTCTTCTTTTACTTGCTGAAACTTGTGTCTACCTTCGGATTCTGTTATTCCTTTTTACCGTAAGAGTGGATAAGTATTCTTGCCTTAAAGCTCCTTATCAAGAACCTTACACCTTTTAGTACACGCATGATCTGCTGAAGACCTCACATTTACTCATCATAAGAATGATGCAAAATCGAGTTCCTCTTACTCAACACTTTCACAGCTATATCTCTTACCAACCGTCTTTCTAAATGTAGGCATCGTTGTATTACGAATAAGATAGAGTTTAGAAAATTGAGTTCTTACAAGTGAGCTCTACCATACGATCTAGAGTAAGAAGAAAGAGTCACAGTCCAAAATACCCTGTAGCCTCTTGCTTATAAGTGTGGTGCACAACACACCCATAAACAAGACTCTACTAGACACGTCTTGTAGACTTTCTAGGACAGAACTGCTTTGATACCACTTTTGGCACGACCAAAACTGATGGGCCGCGACGAGCACCCAGTACCTTACTCAACCGAGTACCAACATAACATATCTTTTAGTATCATACTATCATAGATAACTGAGCCGGAGAGGCTGCCATGAGATAAGTAGAATACAACAAGAAATACCAACTTATACATAAGACATGCAGGCCTATAAGACCAATGTGATCCATTATATACTTAAAACATAGGTCGACAAGGCCATACAAGTATATGTATACATGACATCTGTCTACAAGCCTCTAAGAGTATATAAATACCATAAAGGTCGGGATAGAGCCCCGCCATACCAATCAATACATGTCCTAATCATACTGACCAAATAACAACTCCTGAGCAAATGGAGCACACCAACACCTTCCACTGAGCTGATAGCCTACTTGGAGGACTCTCGACCTGTCTATCGGGACCTGCAAGCATGAAATGCAGCGTCCCTAGGCAAAAGGGACGTCTGTACAAATAATGTACCGAGTATGTACGGAATAAAAATCAGTAAATAATGGACATGAGAGAAACATGGAGTAAAAGACTCAACATGTAAGTTTGAACAATTCTGTGAATCATTAATATTTACAATGCCATGCATATGCGTATAAATGTCATACCATGCATAGGTATATGCGTACATAACATCATCAAGCCTCTAAGGGCATCCCATCATATCATCTCGGCCAGTGTGGAAAAATCATCAATGTATACCAGCTGATCAGGTGGTGGTGTGTATATAACGCCGTAACCTTTTTCCATATCCCATATACATATATACGCGTATATAATGCAATCTGGTCATGGGTCAATGTAAATGAATGTAATGCATGAGAAGTAAATCAATAAAATCTCTTAGAATGTCATATGACGATTATGCCTTTGATTAATATCATGAAATAAACTTTATCAACTTATATATTTTCTGAGACCCATGAACAGATGATAGAATAATAAGACATATGAGGAATCAATAACATAGGAACCTCTGGTATTTCTATGAATAGAATCATTTATGGAAGTTGTGCATTTGCTCGTTTCGTTTGTATCGTATTAATCATGCCAAAAGAAAGAAGGGATAGCGTTAACATACCTTAGACGATTCTCTTGATAATCCCTCTAATACACATCAATTACAACAAAACACGTGACGGCAAGATCGGGGTAGGAAAAGAATCCGTATGATATTCTTGAGAAAGATTACACCGTACTCCCTTATAATTGAAAAATCTCACGTTGCTTAAGATGCTATGAAATCTCACGTGTTTGAATTCCTGAAGATCCATGAAAGCTCACGGTATTGAATTCTTGAAGATCTATGGAAGCTCATGTTATTGAATCCTTGAAGATCTATGGAAGCTCATGTTATTGAATTCTTGAAGATCTATGGAAGCTCACGTTATTGAATTCTTGAAGATCCATGAAAGCTCACGTTCTTGAATTCTTGAAGATCATACTTTAGCATTTGATATATGCTAAAGTAGAGAAGCCTTAAATTGAATGGGTGTGGGCCCCACTTCATATGGTTGCTTAGCCATATAGCCCTTAATCTTGCCATCTTATCAAAATGGTTTTAAGAGTCATAAATGGGGATGAGGGGTGCTGCCATGCCAGGGATTTAATTCTTATCCTATAATTATCCACTTTAATTATTTAATTAATTTGTTAATCCCCTATTAACCAATAATTACTCAATTATCTACATAATTAAGAATTATCTCAAATTACTTAAAATACTACTCGCTTTTAATACACTTATACACTTTACTATCATGGTCATGTGGTACCTTGTATGGCACTAGTCCATGAATACGGGGTATTATAGCTTGAACCGTATTTTATCCCCAAATTACCAAACTTCGACAGAACTCATTTTCTTTGACTCGCTTACCCTCTCACCTTCACGAATTAACTTATCACTTGTTTGAAATAGAATAATATTTATAGTCTCAAAATAATCTCATTCCCGAACTTACATCGATTAACTTACGATGAACTTCAACGTACGAAAATGGGGCATGTAACATCTCATTTCTGAGCTTACAACAATGTACTTATGGCGTACTTCTACGTACAAAAATATGGGGTGTAACACCTGGTAGCACGGAAATTTTGCCTTGCGAAAGTAATTTGAAATATGTGGGCACAAGATGCCATGTGTGTAAGATTTGCAAGTTGTGACTTATGATCTGAGATTACGAGAAGTGGTACCTGGGTATTTCTTGTTGAAATTCGTGCTCTAGGAATGATTTGATTGATTGAGTTGTCATCGTTTTCCCTTACTTGGACACATTCCTATTTCATCTATACCCCGACTATGTTGTTGCTTAATTACTTGGTTGTTTCTCATTGCCATTCGTGCTCCTATTATTTGCACTGTTGATTGTAATTTGAAACCCTTCTGCTATTGGCCTTATATTGATGTTATTTCCTTGTTAGCCCTATGTTATATCCTGCACAGGTTTACATGTCTGGTAGGTGTCTTGACCTAGCCTCGTCACTACTCTAGCGAGGTTAGGCTTGATACTTACTGGGTACCACTCTGGTGTACTCATGTTACGCTTCTGCAGATTTTTGTGCAGATTTAGGTAAATTTGGATCAGGTTAGTTTTGAGACTTATGCCTGTGCGGCTGGAGACTTCAAGGTATACCTGCTAGACATTCCCAGGCTCCGAAGTCACCTTCTGATATATTTTATTTCCATTGTTTCTTATCATTCCGGGACAGTGATGTATTGTTAATTCTAGTAAATCTTAGAAAAGCTTATGACTTGTACTACCGATTTTAGGGTATTGTATCGTGTTGTGATTGTTGGCTCAATTTAGAAATTTCGGTTTCAAGCTCATCAGTTATTTAGTTAAAAATATATCATTTAATCAGCAAGTGTTAGGCTTACCTAGTTTTAGAGACTAGATGTCATCATGACATCCTAAGGCGGGAAGTTGGGGTCGTGACACCTTATGTCGCCGCATGCACATAAATAGACACCCTTATCTTGTCGCATGCACATTAACGGTGGAATTCCTCCCTTATGTCACCACATGCGCATCTTATTCACAAAACAATAATAAACCCGCACAATACGTACACATGTGCTAGAATATCACCAAAACAACAATACCAAAGATACATCAAGATATATCCCACGACTCAACAATAATGTGCACAAGAATCATAACAATAACATAGGAGTGTGGGGAGTATTCAACAACAAAGCATGGTACACATAGCAAACAACCCCAATTCAAGGCATATTAATATCCGAAGGTCTAATTTGGTCATGAACCACATATACGCCCGTGTACACACTCATCACCTCGTGTACACGTCATTTCACATAGCACAAATATACAAATTAGACCAAATCTTAAAGGGTAATTCCTCCACACAAAGCTAGGCAAGATACTTACCTCAATTAGGCCAAATCAATACTCTAAAAATGCTTTTTCTTTAAAATTCGCATCCGCTTGGCTCAAATCTAGCCAAAAATAACTTAATAATATAAAACAATACAAGAGAATTTAATTTCAATTAGTAAAGTTAATATTTTTACACATTTTTCCAAAAGTTAATCCAGGCCCGTCTGGTTAAAACCCGAGTCAAGGGGTAGTTCCTGACTATCTATAACCCCACGAGTCCAAATATATGATTGATTTTCAAATTAGAGTCCAATTTGACCCTCAAATCGCAAATTGTTATTTTTCAAAATATTGTATAAAATGTCCCAAATATTCCTTTCACATCTCATGATTTTGATATTAAATTCATAAATAATCACGTTAAAATATCAAAATTGAGTCCAAATCACTTACCCAATATCTCTGTGTAAAAATCCCCTCCTAAAATCGCCTCCCACCGAGTTTATAGCTCAAAATGTGATAAAATGATACTACGTCCCGAAATCCCATCTTTTAACCCAGTTGCAGATGTCGCATTTGCGACCTTGGAATTACAAATGTAACTATCACAAATGCGACCTTTGGCTCGCAAATGTAGATACTTACCACCCCAAGAAATGTCTCAAATGCGACTACCACATCCCAAATGCGATCCCTGCCATCATCGCAAATACGATCAAGTGACCCAAATGCGGTCTGCCCTGCCCATGTTCTCCTTCGCAATTGCGAGGCTGGCTTTGCAAATGCGAAGCCTGACACTCCCAGCCCACATTCTCAATTGCGATATATCCATCACAAATGTGAACTGGTGCTTTCATTTGCAAGACCTTCAGCACCGGCCAAAACCAGCAAATCTAAACATCAAACTAAATGGTCTGAAAACGTGTGAAACTCTCCCAAGCCACTGGGGCTGCACACTAAATATTCACACAAGTATAAAAACATCATATGAACTCACTCTCTATATCAAAACACCAAAATAACATCCGAAACTACGAATATAATATCAAAATGCATAGAAATCAGAACGAAACTCAAAAACTTCTAAAATCACAACCAAACGTCTGATTCCTATCAAACCAACTCGAAATGACACCAAACTTTGCACACAGGTTCCAAATGACAAAAAAGACCTATTCCAAGTCCTGAAATTAAAATCCGAACCCAATAGGCACAAATTCAATGCATAGTCAAACTTAAAAAATTTCTAAACCTCCAAATTCCCAATTTTCAGCAAAAAGAGCCAAATCAACCTAGCAACCTCTGATTCAATTTCGAACATACTCCTAAGTCCAAAATCACCATACAAACCTATTAGAACCATACAAATACCTTTCGTGGATCATTTTTATAAAAGTCAAACTTTGATCAACATTACCAACTTAAGCTTGCAAACTAAGAACCAAGTGCTCCAAATCAATCCAAAACCTTTCCGACACTAAACAAATCATCTTCGCAAGTCACATAATCATAAATACACACAGGGAAAGCTTCGAAAAGGTAAATGGGGCTCAAATATATAAAATAACCGGTCGGGTCGTTACAAACTATAACAAGATTTTACAATTTATGATACCAAGTAAAATACTCTAAAACCACTACACACTCAAAAGAAGTAACCCTCTTTTGATTTTTCCTCCTCACTGTAATGCCGCTCAAACTCTCTATACTTTTTCTCACAGAATATTTTTCTTCTTACTTTATGAATTTCTCTCTTTCTCTCCGATTGTGGTGTGTCTTACAATTGAGAGCAAAGGCACCATTTATAATGCTTAGGATTGTTTTATTGATGTCATCAGTGATGTTATGTTAGTAGCACAAGTTAAATACCACATTGTGAAATCAAAGGAAGATCTGCCGAAAGAATCTTCCTTACTGCGCACTTGGTTGGCTTGACATTTCAAAACCAAAGGAAGTTTTCTTCCTTTCACATGGCCATGGGATGGATCCATCAAATCTCCCCTCCGATCGTATGCACCTGAATGAGGTATCTCCAGTTTTTTCTTATAGAGTTCATGCCGACAAATTCTTGGCAGACTGCATGACTCGATTGAGTTAGAGGAGATCAGTTCTGATGGCTTGATTATGTGTTAATGAGTTCTGAAGAATTCACCATGGTTATGACCACGACCCGGAGTTGATGTTTTCTATAGGTATAAAATATTTATTATGTGTGGTGATGTTCTCCTAAACCTAGTTAAATGCAAGGTTCTCGGTTGATAAGGTGTTCAACTTGTTTGTGGTTCAGAGTTAATTATGAGATTTTCGTATTTTCACGAGTTAGCATGTTAGTGTCGGTGCGCCATGTGGAGTTGAAAGTTGCGATTTCAAGGTTGAAGTTTAGTTTTGAAGGGAAGGATATGGGTTCTTGATGGCACAGACGATTTCAGGTGTTTAAGAGAATGCTGGCCCTATTTGATATTGCCGAAGGAGAGTGCGCATGTTGGCAGGTACATTGTGTTTGACTTGTGGGTATTTTCTGTAAGATGATAGAGTATGAGTGACATATCATCCATTTGATTAGCGATGTTGAGATCGGATATGGAAATTCTGGTATTCATGAGGTTCAGAGACTGGATGTTCTCGTAGGCATTATATTCCTTTATTGTGAATTGTGAAGAAATGTTGAGGATTGGATAATTGATGGTATGTGTTATGGATAGCTT
Source organism: Nicotiana otophora (assembly GCA_000715115.1). NCBI lineage: Eukaryota > Viridiplantae > Streptophyta > Magnoliopsida > Solanales > Solanaceae > Nicotiana > Nicotiana otophora. The sequence goes on from AWOL01S0062554.1 coordinate 17,982, forward strand.
GATATGGACTTTTGGAAGGTTAGTTACCTGTTTAGGAATTATCGGAATTTGGTTAGGGGGTTATTTATGAGCCTAATGAGAATGTGTATTCTATATTGGATCGGACTTGCTTGCTCTTGCACAACTATTACCACAGGTATATCATCAGGCAGAATAGATGTTATTCGTTCCTTGGTCTATGTTATGTGTTTCTCTATTATGCTATGATGGGTTGTGAGGGTTACATGATTATTTGCATGCATATTGTAATTTTCTTTTGGCCTTATGGTGCTATGGGCAAGATGGTCGTCGTTATGATAATTTGCTTATTGCGCCATAGTTGTGTCTTTCTCAATATTGTTTTATGCCTAATCCTCTTCCCATAGCTATATTTGTGCACTCTGTCATGCTTGATGTTGACGCGCATGTGATTAGTGAGCCCGAGCATTATGGCTCGATTGGTACCCCTATGTGGATTGATATGATTGGATCGGGTTACGTGCCACAACAATAGTGTATGAGATCGGGTTGCACACTGCAGCAGTATAGTGATGAGATGTAATTCCTTATGATTATTTCGTGTGTTTTGCTTCTATTTTGTGGAAAATAGTTTATAGGAAAATGTTAATATTACCCCGCCTGCTTAACTTTCTTGGTAGCCTTCGTTTTTAACTTTCCTACTATTATCTGTCATATCTGAATCATTACTTATTTGGTGTACGGAACCGCGTTGTGTGGGGCTTCACAAGACTTTTGGTGTGACTTGTCATTTGGGCTGCTTGTATTGGCAGAGATGAGGTTTCTAGACCTGAGATTTGCACTATTGTATTGGGATAAGGAATGTTTGGGAGAATGATACCATACTTCCGCTCACAATTGGGCAATGGTCCTTATAGGATGAGTGAGCTTCTTGACTTGTTGATCTGATGAGTGGTTATGAGTTTCTACATGTTTCTTTCATCATCGACAGTATACGAAGGTTTTGAACGAGGTTTTATTTGATATGAGATTTACTATCGGTACTAGATTTGTCTTTTAGGAACTACTGTGGTCAAAAATTATTGCTATGAGTATGCGGGTTATATGGTATATCATGCGATTACATTTTGGGTTATGGTTATGACTTGATACAACTTGTTTAGACTTATACAATGTGTAGATGCGAGATTCGGTTCTTGTAATGAATTCTGGATGTTGGAAATTTGGTTCTAAGGTTTATGGACTAAGGTTGAAGTAAGGATCTTTAGTTATGTTGTGTTGATAGGCTTATATGGATTGGAGTGATGCGGGATCACACTCGGGTTTGGCCATGGTGAGTTTACATAGTGATTTGATGGCTTTGGAACGACACTTGGAACGTTCGAGGACGAACGTATGTTTAATTGGGACAGAATGTAATGACCCGATCGGTTGTTTTGAGATCTAGTATTCCATTTGATAGTTTGAAACTTTGAATAGCTTCATATGATATATTATGACTTGTGTCTATGGTTAGTTTTAGTTTTTGAGTGGTTAGGGATTGATTTGGAAGAATGACTCTCGATTTGGAAGCTTTAAGTTAGAAGGGTTGATCAAGGTTTAACTTTTGGGTAAACGGACTCGGAATCGAGTTTTTATGATTCTGATAGGTTTGTATAATAATTTTGGACTTGTACGTATGTTCGAATTCTGTTTTGGAGGTTCCTAGAAGGATTCGACACTATTTGTCGGAAGTTGCCAATTTGAAGAACTTAAGAGTTCATAAGTTTGACTAAGAGTTGACTTTGATATTATTGGACACCGATTGGTGTTCCGAGACTTTGGATGGGTCTATATAGTTGAATTGAACTTGTGTGCAAAATTTGGAAGTAATCTGAAGTGTTTAAGTATGATTCGGACACTCTTTTGAAAGGATGAAGATTTTACAACTTAAGAGAAATTCTATTCGCTTTGAGCCTCGATTCTTTGTTATGATGTTCCCGTGGGTGTTTTGAGGCTTAGGATAAGTTTGAATAATGTATTTGTACTTGTTGGTATGATTGAATGGGTTCCGTGGGGACTCATGTATGTTTTGAATCATTGGTTGAGAAACTAGATAAGGATTGAGAGTTTGACCATGATCAATATCGGGTCAAGATGACCTATTTTTGGTGTTTTAAATGCGCGAGCAGGTTCGTAACCTATTTTATGATTGAAATGAATATATGGTTTGTGTCCGGGAGGTTCCGAATGAGTTTTGGGTGCTAAAACAAAGATTCTTTTGTTGCTGATTTTCTAGTGTAAAATAATTACTAAAATGTCATATTTTTGTCTCTTAAATTTTTAAACTTCCTTTAAAACTTTAAAACATCATATCTTCCTCATTTAAGACCAAATTGGGTGATTCAAGAGGCTATCTTGGGTGTAATCTCACAAGGATTATGTTGGGCTTATCAAATGTGAATTTCAGGGTCATCTAGGATCTGATTCGGGCTATAACAACTGTTGCATTTTTTTATTTATTCCGAAAATTAGTCACTTTTTCTCGCATGATTTTGGAGCTCGGATTTGGGCAATTTTGGGAAGAATTTTCATCATATGGATTGGGGTAAATGTTTTCTGCTCGGATTTGATTATATTTCATGAATCTATCTTCGATTGTGGCATTTGGATTATGAGTTTTAAAGAGAACTTGGGAGTTTTTGTCTAAACTTTCCTAAAGTAAATTTTTGGGTTTTGCACATCGATTCGGAGTCGGAATTGAGTGAAATTAGTATGATTGGAGTCATAAATGAATGGGTTGTCGGATTTTGTGAGTTTTGTCGGTTTCTGAGGTGTGGGCCCGAATTTGACTTTTTGGGTTGACTTAGAGTATTTGATTAAAGATTCAACTTTTATTGATTGGGTTTGCTTCCTATGGCATTATTTTATGATTTTGAGTTGCTTTTGACTAGTTTTGAGTCGTTCGGAGGATGATTTGAGCGAGATAGCGCTTCTAGTGTATCCATTTGGCTTGTTTGAGGTAAGTGTCTTGCCTAACTTTGTTGGAGAAATTTTTTCTACTAATTGAAATTGTTTGCTACATGCGGAGGTGATATTATATATAAAGTGACGAGCGTATATACATGTGCCAGGGTTAATCTTGCTCGGGGATAGATTATACGATTAATTGTACCTTGTAGAATTATGTGACCTTCTTGTTTCATGTCTTGCTTGACTTCTAGATTAATAAGAATATGAAATTATAACGCTAGAAACCAAGATTTAGCTTATTATAACTTAATTTAAATTTGACGAATTTTTGTGAAACTATTAATGTGTTAAATTTGGTCATTACTATGCTCAATCACCGTCACTAGGATCATTATTCTTGAGATATTAGATTCTATACTTGAGTTGAAGATCATTTTTGAGACTTGGTGAAATACTTGAACAATAAGGTTCTTGAGGTTTATTGAATTGTTATTGGCTTGAAAGCTATGATTGATGTTCATTTGGAATATTAGCTTTATCACTCTCCTTGATATTATTCATACTTCCTACCTTACTTGTTATTGATATGCATGTGCTTGGTGAGGAAGAGTGTAAAGAAGGAAGGGTGATGTTATGCCATTATATATACATTATCATGTAAGGAAGAGTGTAAAGCACGAAGGGTGATGTCGTGCTATTTCATTTACATTATTATGTGAGGATGAGCATAAAAGCACGAAGGGTGATGTCGTGCCATTTCATTTACATTATCATGTTTTAATTCACATTATCATGTGAGGATGAAAGTAAAAGCATGAAGGGTGATGCCGTGCAATTTTATTTTCATTATCATGTTTTAATTATATTATCATGTGATGATGAGAGTAAAAGCAGGAAGGGTGATGTCGTGCCATTTCATTTACATTATCATATTTTTATATTATCATGTGTTCATGGCACGAAGGGTGTTTCCGTACAGGCGAGGACGAAAGACATGCATTATGCTGTGATATCTTTTCCTTGTGTATACATGCATGCCTTTACCTTGAGCCGTTACTGTTGCACCTATATTTTCTGTGTGACTTGTCGTTGTTATTCTATCTTTGTCCTCTGTCTCAATTATTGTTGTGTTGGCCATGCCTTTTATCTGTTTAACTTGCAAATATCTTGATTTCCTTCTTGTTGTCATATCTACATCCATGTCGTTTCTCATTTGTTGCACTTTCGTATAAGCCTTCTACCATGTTTGTTATTCATGCCTTCTATTTGTTTAGCTTATAAAGATCATGCTTTCCTACATGTTTGTTATATCTATATCTAAGCCTTCTACCATGTTAACTATTGAGATTTATGGTCTTCTACCTTAAATGCTATCATTACTTCTATGTCTCCTATCTAGTCTGTTACTGTTACCCATATGCACTGCATTATTCATTATTGCTACCTATGTATCTCCCACTTTATCGTTATTGTTATTGGCATTTCTTTCACCTAGTTGGTACTGTTATACGTATGCTCGGTAAGGAAGAGATAAATACACGAAGAGTGTTGATGTACTAATTGATTTGACTTACATTCATATATTTGGTGAGGATGAGATAAATGCACGAAGGGTATTGCCATGCCATTCGATTTGATATCTTGAGTACATTTCCGACACTATGAAAGTTATGAATTTACTACCATGATTTCTTCTGGTGATTCTTTTATTGCTTCACATATTTGTCCTTGTACTCTTCTCGGTTATATTTTAGTATTGTTCTATTGTTGGTCTACTGTATAAGTTATATCAGTGAGTATCTTTTAACTAAAAAGCTTCGTCACTACTTCACCGAGGTTAGTTAAGATACTTATTGAGTACATGGGGTCGGTTGTACTCATACTACACTTCTGCACCTTGCGTGCAGATCTTGGAGCTGAGATGCGGTGGATGATGGAAGCTGGCTCTGAAGATGTTCATGCCTCCCGGATGCAGCTACCATTTGTCCCTAGGTAGTTTTACAGTTGAATTCTGTTTATGTACATTTCAAACAGAAATTGTATTTATTTCATATGAGTTTTTGCAAAAATTCAGTCTTAGTAGCTCAAGACTGGTAGTACTACCAGTCCTTGGGATATTGTATGGAATACAGATATAAAATTTGTTGATCACCTTATTTTATTAGAATACTGTTGTTAATTGGATGACCTAACGGATTGGGTTAGGTGTCATCACGACTAGTGAATTTTGGGTCATGACAACCTGGATCCCATATCATACATTGGGTTTTCCTCGTTTTAGCAAGATGAATTAACCTATATAGCAGTCCACACAACTGCTTAAACTAAATATAATTGTTGGATGTATAATATGTATATAATTTATGTATAATTTATGTATACTTATATATAATCAGTATATAATTTATGTATATTTGCTAGAAAAAGTAAACAGTGAATCCGACCAATTATTTATGTAAAGGTCCCTTAGCAGCTGGCCTAAATATCTTAGCTTTTAGCCCAATAGTACATTAAGTAATGGGCCTGGTCATATTTGAATCATGATAGATAATTCGGGCATCATTGGCACACAAGACAAAGGGAATATCTTACAAGCTTGCCTTGTCTTTGGCAGAGATGAGGGCATGATATATAAAATTTATTTTTATTTTACGTATATTTACTATACGTTGACTCCCTTTAAAATAAAAAAAATCTATTAAATATATATTTATTTTATGTCAACGTATAGTAAATATTATGTATATAATAAAAAATCTAGATAACATTTGAGGTTATTTAGATAAAAATCATTGCAAATAAAAATTAACGGTGTTTAACATTTCTTAGTAAAATGTATATTTTACGTATAGTAAATAAATAATAAATAGATAAATAGTAAATAAATTCTATGTATATTTACTATTTGCTATCTAGATAAATCTGTCATCTTTATTTTTTTCGGTAAACAAGAAAATAAATGGAACAAAATATTTTGTCAGATCTTAGATTTCTGTTAGAAATTAAAATGTGTTTAGTGTTATGACTAAAAGTGCACCACTTTATTAAAGTAAATGGACTATTAGTGCTCCATGTGGAAGAATATGTATGACTTTGCGTCTAAAGCCAAAGATAATGTATGGTTTTGGGCTTTTTCTTAGTGTTATGACTAAAAGTGCACCACTTTATTAAAGTAAATGGACTATTAGTGCTCCATGTGGAAGAATATGTATGACTTTGCGTCTAAAGCCAAAGATAATGTATGGTTTTGGGCTTTTTCTTAGTGTTATGACTAAAAGTGCATCACTTTGTTAAAGTAAATGGACTATTAGTGCTCCATGTGAAAGTATATGTATGATTTTGAGTCTAAAGTCAAAGATAATGTATAGTTTTGGGTTTTTTTTCTTCACCGGTCTTTACATAATTATTATAACCAAAGCATGTCACAAATACCATTCACACCAATTGTATACATAAAACAAATTCATAACTAGAGGTGGCAAAATGGGTAAAAGAAAATAGTTATCCACTCATATTATCCATTAAAAATAAAAAAGTTATCCCATATGCCTACCTACATGGCCTCTTTACACCATGTATCTTAAAGTTAAAAATCCTTAAATTAATTGCTTCATATAACTTATTTATCCTAAATTTTATAGGATAATATCCCTTAAATGTAGCCATAACTATAGATAGTGAATTGAATATTGCTATTTACTTCCCTGCTATCAAAGTCAATTACTCTAAGTTTATCATATTCCTAGAAATCACGTTACAAACTCTTCAAAAGTAAGGAAATTAAATATGCATTCCATAATAAATAGAAGTATTCAATTTAAACCATAGATAATATTTCGTTTATATATTCAATACATTTACAATAATATTCTTAAAATAAAGAGGCATATTCGTTATTTTATATTGATAACATTTACTTTATATATTATTTAATTTAGAACTTAGAGTATTCACTATATCTATGATAATATTCAATAACTACACAATGATATTCAATTTATATGTTATTATTATTCCACTCATATATTCAACTTAGTTTTCATTTACAACTCAAAAGTATTCTAATGTGTATAGTAATATTCAAATATAATACTAGAATATTCTATTAAAGTGTCCAATTAAAATCTAAAAATTACATCAACATTACTAGAATATACCATTAAAGATTAGTAGTATTCAAAATAATTTCTAGCAATATACCAATATTTAATCATAAAATAGAATATACTATTAATGTACTATATTATAAAAAGTGTTGGTTTGAATATTGTATTCCAAATTAGAATATTATGATATATTTGATTTGAATATTATATTCCAATTTAAAATATTGTGGTATGCTTTGTTTGAATATTATATTCATCATTAGAATATTGTGGGATGCTTGATATGAATATTGTATTCCAGTTTAAAATATTGTGGTATGCTTGGTTTCAAATATTGTATTCTAATATTTTATTTTTGGTTTGGTTCTATGATCTAAATTACAACAACAACAACAACAACAACAACAACAACAACAATAATAATAATAATAATAATAATAATATTTCAATTAAAACTTATCAATATACTATTTAATATAATAATGTTGGTTGTATAGGTCAAATTGATCCAACGTTGCTCATCAGACAAATAAATGGGGACAAGAATTGGACTAAAACCATCTCGAATGAAGATTTAGAAGATTAATCATGGAATTCATAATTGGAACATGAAGATCTGAATGAAAATTGTTTCGTGAATAAGATTGCACATGGAGTTTCATCCAATAATTTCACTTCTTCCGATTGACTTTTAATAGGAAAAGAAACTTGATCGTACTTTCCAAATATTTTTTCAGTTCTATGGAAAGCTAATTTTCTCTTCGTCCTTTCCTCCACTTTTTGCTTGCTATTTGTTTGAGAGGAAAATTTTGAAAGAAGAGATTGTGTGATCAGTGAAAAAACTAGTAAGAAGGAATAGATAAGTATGCGAAACTTTAATAGAATTTTGAGAAAGATACGGTATTTTATCCCAATTAAAATATTGATTGAAGATATTAAAAGAATCTTGAAGAGATAATCTAATCCTAAAAAAGGTGTGATATGTTTAATGACATATAATGATATTAAAGATTTAAGAAGTAAATATAGTTTTATAAAGTAGGTATAGAATGTAAAATAAATATTTTAAAAGTATATGAAGTTAACTGGTATTTTTAGTGGGTAGACCGCGTAAATTCCTCTTAAAAAATAAGTTGGATAATGAGTTTTTTAAAAATGGGTTGAATATGGATAAGAACCATATTATCCACTTAGAAAATGGTTAACCAAATGGATAACCATTGGATAACTAATGTGTTTAACTTTTACATTTGTAAAGCCTCAAATTGAGGGTTCCTCAAATTTGGGAGACTAGGAATTCCCCTATAAGTGATTATATTCAAGAAGTCATGGATAATGTGGATATCCATATTATCCGCCGGATAACTCATTTTTTATCCGTATCAAATACGGGTCGAATCGGATAATTTATCCGTTTTTTAAATTATTTATTTTTGACCTGCGAATATCCGATCTGACCCGCTCGTTTGCCCTAGTCATAACTTAAGTAACTACTAAAACTTTATTGATAAGGCGCAAGCCTCTACTTTGTGCCGGGTGCCAATTCGGCAATTCCCCTGTTCTTGGATTCTTCGGTCTATTGAACTTCAACCTGTGACTGCTACGTCCTTTTTTATGTGGATTTCCTCCCTTACCATTATATGATACGTACAAGAAGCTACTCCTTCCGTGTTAATTCATGTGACTTAAGTTTGATTGATACGAAATTATAAAAATTACTTTTAAAATTTATGGTTTTAAAAACTTAAAAGATAAAAGTTTTTGTGTGACTTTCAATTTGAGAGACTATAAAAGTTTCTCATTAAGGGTAAAGTAGGTAAAATATAAAATTTAAAATTAAATTATTTTAAATTAAAAATATATTATTTTTCGAAACAGACTAATAAAGAAAGTATATCAGATAAATAGGAGTAGAAAGAGTACATGATAAAACTGTCTAGTTTGCACATCACTCCTCTGTGAGGGTATAATCCCATTTTTAAAGGGGTAATCTCACAGATGGTTACTCTATTTTTATTTTATTGCGTCAAAGTTATTTAAAAAAAACAAAAAAACTTTTAACTCTATCTAATTAAGTATCATAAAGAGTCACTAAATATTTTTTGTAATAAAAAAGTCACTCCGTTTTGTATAATTATCATAGAAAATGCCTCATTCGTTTCCTCCAAATGACTTTTTATAATACTTTTGCAAAATTGAATAACTTTTTTCCGTTAGTAAAATTTGAGTAAGCACCAAATAAAATTAACCACTTTTTAGATCACGACGTACGCTGTTTTCCACGTTTGACACACAAGGGATAATGTGTCTACTCCTATATCATTTTTCACCTCAGATTTAGTTCATCAGCGGAATTCGAACTTATAAAATATGCATATAACACATCCTGCACTGTCTAATTACTTTTGTAGTTGAACCAAAGCTATAAGGGTGGTGTGTATAATCGAAACTTTTTCATGCTGGATTTAATTTGTTATCCAACATAATAAAATCTAATTATGTTCCTAGATGTTTCATTCAGATATCACACATTGGAAATGGTGCAGTACTCGGAAATCCAGAAAACAGCATACAACTACATATTCTCACAATTTTCAAAAATCCAAATCCATTAAACCATTCACATATTAAATTTTGATGTGAAATTTTTTCTCTTTCAAATTAATGTTTGAACCATTGTTTCACTGTTTTCTTCCATTACTAATAATATTATCAAATAAATCAAAATTCATATCTTTTAATTCCGTACTCAATCAAATACAGTAATGTTGCTTTTCCGTTTGTTTTTGAAGGTTCAAATTAGAAGAAGGAAGGATTTGACTTCAAAATCTATTCACGTTTATATCACCCTGTTGTTGTTACTAGTAGTAGATAGTAGATACGACAAAATGGCGGTCACTTTAATAAAGTTGGATAAGCAGGATACTAATAATTTCAGAAACTGCATTTCAAAATCTTGAGTGGTCCTTGACCACTAATTACTTATCTGGGCAATTAATATTTAGCGTGGTTAACTCTTTATCTATACTATTTTTTATTTATTAATTCATATTCAAATATTTTAAATTTTAAATACATGATTTTGTACACAGCAATGGTGTATATTATATTTTATATGCTTTACTAATTANTCAATTGTAATGTGATGATCAAACCTGATCTCAGGTAGAACAGTAAAATTCAACCTCGATTGGACCCTCGATATAAGCTCGGATGCGAATAAGAAAAGAGAATAGTTGAGGAACACTTTGAATAATAGCTAGAAGACAAAATGGATTTTTATTGCTTTGATTTACGGGTCAACAATGTGTCAAAATAAAAGAATTTTTTTTCTATATATAGTAGGGGAATTTCACTCTAAGTGTAAGTCTAAATAAGGTAAAAATCTTTATTTTTCGGTAAATATCGATCCATGGTTGATATCGAACGGGATTTACGTTTTAATATCCGGTTGAGGATGAATATTACGGCTCCCTTCTTGTCACGCATAACCATTTTTTGCGCTTCCCGTGGTCTAGAAACTTTACTTGGTCAAGGTCCGTTATTTTGTCGTGTCCGATCCCAGATGCATCGTTCACTCCTATCGGGTTCCGATATGAGGGGTCTTTCGGCCTTGCTTATAGTCGCGTCGAACCGTGCTTCCCTCTTGTTTCCTTATTAGGGAATCAGGAAAAACTTTGCCCCCGATTTTACCCGTACACATATAGTTCCCTCGCTTTTCGGAGAGCAGATTTATCGAAGCGACGGGAAGCGATGAATTAACCCCGGTTCGTTCTTCCGTACGATACAACCGTGTTGACGGGTCAGTGAAACGTCCCATCAGTCACGTCGTTCTGACTTCGAACATGTGTCAGCCGTCTGTTAACTGTCACCGAATGCGAAATGTCACGCATTGATTACCCCTTCTCTATAAAAGCTTCGGTCCCTTATTCACTTTTTTACTTTCCGATTCGAGGCTCCTTAATTTACCCTCTTTTTCTTCACTTATTCTTAACCCCTTCAAATCTTCATACGTTGTTTCCTAGATCTTCATATTTTCATCTTCCCATCTTTAAATCTTCATACTCCATTTTTAAATCTTCAAATCTGACCTTCATACCTTCATCCTTATCTTCAAATCATCACCATCACCTTCAAATCTCCATCCTCACCTTCAAATCTTCATATTTTCCAGAATTCGATGGAGAAGACTTCAAAATATGTGCCTCAACAAATCGTCCCTTCAACTTCTGACCCGTCCACGGATGATGAGGTGGTCATGCCTAAGGTGGCCCCGGAACCTCCCCTGAAGAGCTTCATCGATCCCCGGAGACTGCTCCATTGAGAACAACTTCAAGGTCAAAAAAGGCTCCACTTAACAGGACTAAGGCGAGGGGGTAT
>AWOL01S0062565.1:0-18922 GCA_000715115.1 Nicotiana otophora
TTACTGTTGTTGCCACTAGCATGATTATATTGTTCAGGTTATATGTGGGTGTCTTGTCCTAGCTTCGTCACTACTTCGTCGAGGTTAGGCTCGACACTTACCCGTACATGGGGTCGGTTGTACTGATGCTGCACTCTGCACTTTCTGTGCATATTTTGATACCGACTCAAGTTGATCGAGATTTGTTACTGGTCCACTGTCCGGAGACTCAAGGTAGATTTGTCACCGTTCACAGACCTTGAAGTCCCCGTCTATCTTTTATGTCCTACCATTTTCTTTCATTCAGACAGTTATAATTCTTTCAGACTATTACTTGTAGTAAATTCTAGAATGCTCGTGAATTGTGACTCCATATCCGGGTGGTAGTAATTAATACAATCTTATGATATTCCGCACTTATTATATTCCATCTTAGTTAATTGTTGTTATTTACTGAATGGAAATAAGGAATTGGTTTAACGATTTTTCTAACGTTGGCTTGCCTAGCAAGTGAAATGTTAGGCGCCATCACGGTCCCATCGGTAGAAAATTTCGGGTCGTGACATGCACTTCCAAATATGATGGTGTTGATTCTACTTCTAATTCTACTCTATTGTATGCAACGATTAAAGCTAAGTACAATATTTTTTATGTTGGGTTTCAAGAGTTTAAAAGGACTAGGGTAGTGACTTTCGCCTAGGTGGACATCTAACGGGTAGTAAGAATATAGGGTAAGCTTGATTAATTTGGAATCGTAATATAGACATCATACCCAAGTACTCACTCTATATCTCTCGATAGTTTGAGTGATTTTGCCCAATTTAGCTTTCTCAAGTCCAACTGGGTATTCATGCAAGTCATGTGATATTAGCTCAAGTCGAGTATTACTATCTCTAAGTTTAACCCTTTAATTAGGGCTATCAATTTCTTGAGTTCACCCCAATTCCTTGTTAGCCTAGTTTTCCCAGACTTAATCCCTCTTTCTCAAGAAAAGACCAAATCATAAAGGCATGAATCAGTGTTTGCAACCACTAATTCTATAATTCTAGCAAGAACTAAGCTAAATATCACTAACTCATAGATATTCAAGCCCTAAAATTCAAGACCCATTAAATACCCACACTAGGGTTAAGTCACAACCCTAGCTATGAGTCTAGCCACTCATAATAATAGCAGAAATCAAAGATAAGGAGAAGATATAATCCATAATACTAAATTAAAATATGAAAATCTAATGTTATAAAGTAAATCTTGTACAAAATTGCCCAAAAAGATAAACCTAGTTGTCTCACGTACTCAGCAAAAACATAACATCCCCTAAAATTGACAAAAAAATCTATTTATACTAAGCTTAAATTTTCGGACAAAACTACCCCTGTGGAAGTTTCGCGGCAGCGTAATTTTGACAGCGGCTGCACACTTGCTTTCGCGGTTGCGTAATTCTGATCGCGGTTCATATTTCTTCACATATGGACCTGGTTTGAATCTTGTTTCGCGGACCGCGTAATTTCTACTGCGTCCACGTGAGAGACTTCCGCGGCCGCATAATTTAACGCGGACCGCCCTTCTCATTTTTGCTTGAATTATGCACTCTCTGAACCTTAACAACCGCGGTCCGCGAAATTTCCATCGCAGCCGCACTGGTACTTTTGCGGCCACATTTTCTTGTCATGGTCCCGTTCATGTTTGTATCCAAAAAACCATCTCTCTGATTCTTCATATCACGGACTGCGAAATAATGGATGTGTCCGCGTTGATACTTTCGTGGCCACACTTATTTTTCGCGGTCTGCGTTCCACACCTCTTGGCCCATTTTTGGTTTTTGTTCAAGTTTTAACTCCTTTGTGAGTTGATTATGGCTCCTTTGCTCATTGTGAACAATCCCTGCAAGCAAGCATATTAGGTTATTTTCAGGAATACCTTCATGCATTTTTGGCCCAAAACACAAGTAAAAGAGAGCAATTAATAAGCTAAAATCCCTACTTATCAACTCCCTCAAACTTAAGATTTTGCTTGTCCTCAAGAAAATAAGATAATTCCCACCTCCACAAGAAAAAGAAAATGATATTTCAGCTGGTCTAAGGTGACTTCATCAGGCATCAATTGGGACTAACAATTACCCTCAGCACAAATGAATTATCAACAATGTCGTGTTATGCCTTTTTGAGTTCCATAGTTCTAATGTGACACTAGAGCATCAAAAGTTGAACCAATTCATCAAGGAAGCTCGCTCTCTCACATAGGTTATTGTGGATCCCAAACTCCTCCTCCTCTACTCCCCATGAGCAAATCTCACTTTTTAGAATGTAACCCTCAAAACAAGGATTGTGAAGAAATGCACTCATCACTCTCAAAAGAATGCCACAAGTCCGGTTCTAAGTACCATAAGCTTGCCCCTTATGTAAATCACCACTAATGTAAGCTCACTCAACTTGAAATCATATAAGGCTTTAGCAGGGATGTAATGAAGTCTTTTGGATCAAGGTAGGACATAACGAACTATGATGGTTTCATCTTTTCTTAATCACTCCATTTTCTCATTTTGGCTCATACTGTCTTGACTCTTTGAGTCATTTTTCTTCTTCCTTAGGGGAACTAAAGAGACAAACCGTCACTCTTTCTTACTCATGACAATCATTTTTCTACTTTTCTCATCATTCCTTGTATTTCATTATTATGTTCTTTGAATCCCTTCAACCTTCTCTTTCTTTTTGGCTTTTCTTCCTTTTCTTTGCCTTTCCTTTTTCAACAATTCTTTTTCTTCTTTGAACCTTTTATTATTTTCAATTTACTCGTCTCTCCCCCAAACTTATGCTTTTGACAATTGTTCATCATGAATGCTAAGGAAAGATTGGGTGCCAAGAGAGGGTCATTATAGGACGGATAAAGGCTTGTAATGTGGCTATTAAATGAAAAAGGCTTAGGCTCAAAGGAGTTGACTAGGGATATCATATTGGTAGGATACGGAAGCTTTCAAAGTTCAACTTGGACCAAGGAGAGCCTACGATCATTTATCAAGTCAAGCTACGCTTAGAATTTCGCCTAGACAAACATTCAGGGCAAGTTCTATACCTATTGGCATAGGACTTGGACTTACAATTCAATACTTTACCTCTCAAGCCGCTGGATTGTTAAAGAGAATAGAGTCAAGGGCTCACAACAACCCTAGCTAAGATTGAAAATCACAAATGGCTCAAGGAAACCACTCGATGATTGTTTTAGCCAACTCAAGAGTCTAAAGGTCACAACTAGAGCTAATCTCTGCCAATCAACTTGTCTCTAACCATGAGGTCGAAGGTAAATGTGTTAGTACCAAGTGAAGCCTGCTTGAGACACATTTATTCATTACTACTACTATATACACCAAAACAAAAAGAAAGCAGACTCGATCCCTTAAGAAGGTTGTCACGCCATCCAACGTTGGGAAGAGCCACCCGATTCACACAATATCCACCTTTGGAAAGAACCGTGGCATTAAGAAAATCAAAGACTTATCAATCACGCAGAATGTAAAAAGAAGCTAAAAACTCAAAAATAGGCTACTAAAAAAAAATAAGAATCTCAACTATTAAGGAAAAATACGAAAGAAGTTATGGAGTAAACTACGGAAAGTAAAATGAATATGTATAATAATGGAGTGACACGAATATATATACAAAATGGAAATGAATATCTACATTAAATGGTAAAGTTATATACATACCAAAAGTGAAAAAATAACGAAAGTGAAACTAACGATAAATAGGTAAAGAAAAAATAGTATCATAATTATTACATACCAATGTCATCAAATCATAACCAACTCAAAATGGACCACCCCCTCAAATGTAAAATAGCATTGTCCTCAATGCTAATATCAAAATAAGATCAGGTAAGGTTTAGAGAGTAAAGAAAACTCCCTATGTGGTATCTGGCTGCATGGGGTCAGGCACATGAGTGGGGTCCTTGGACTGCATAGGATCATCAGCTCCCTTCCGATCCTCTAACTGGATCTCCAAATCCTCTGACTGGGGAACCACTAATCTTCTAACTGGAGCTTTGTTTGCCTCATGCTCTGCCGCCTATGTTGCTGGGGCAGTCTCCTCTATAAGCAAGTCAAGTGGGATATCTCTAGTAGAAGTGAACTTCTCTATCTCCCTCTTCAACTTCTCCACTGACTCCTTTGAGGCCTGAGTCTTTCTTATCTTCTTTACCTGCTTGCCTAGATCCTTGATCACCTTGCCATGAGTGTCCAAAGTCTCCAGGATCTTCGTTTGGTTGTCCAAGAGCTTCTTCTAGTTGGCCAGAAGCTCTGTCAATGAATCATCCACTGATGGAGGTACCTGAAGCTGTGCTGGGGCTGACTGTGCTGCTAATGCACTGGATAATACAGACAACTTTGACGTAGCTGCCTGTATCCAGTTGTTGATGTTGGATAAGGTCTGAGAAACCCGTATTGCAGTCTGGGGGTAAGTAGAAGATAAGGGCACAGATAGTGGCACAGTGATGGATGGACCGGAGGAAGAAGAAGTCATGGAAACTGAAGGTCCCGCTACTGTGGAAGGCTCTGACCCGCTGGCCACCACCCTTGGCTCTTCAGACTGGCTAGTGGAGGTAGTGGCTTTACCCTTTGATTTAGGGTTGTCCAGTCCTTGGAGGCTATACCCGGAGAAAGGTCTCTTCGGCTTCACCTTCGTGTCATAGTGCCTCCCCTCTACCCCTTTCTCCTCGAGATACATAGTGATGAAGTTGGGGTAGGGGTAGGACCTTTCTTCTTTTCTGATTCCTTTGGAGATATGATGGGACATGAGGTTTCCCACATTGATTGGATACTCCGCCATGATGGAAGCTATTAGGATTGCCCGGGAGAGTGGAATGTCACTATCATGATGGCTAGGATCAAGCTGGCTGGATATAAATGTGCACCACCCTTTGGCTTCAAAGCTGAGGGTGTTTCTAGCGATTGGGAATCCAGTTGTGATCCTGGCCGGTGTTGTCCCTGGAATGGCTATTACTTCCGCTAGCCAAGTCCGGGATACTTCATCTAGGGCTATCTTCTCCAAATACTGTATAGCTTCCACATCCTCAAAACCGACATATGTGTTCAAGGTGGCGCCATCAAACCGTATCTTCAAGTTCCGTACTTTTGTCACAGTGGTGCCCTTTTTGATGTGGGCAACATTTGGGTAGAACTCCTTGAAAAGGTATTCATTTGCATCTGGAACGTTGCTGGTGAAGTACTTCCACCCTTTTCTCTCCTTAAACTGTCTCTTGACATTCGGATTGTGGGAAAGGATATCTCTATCTATAAACTGTCGCTCCAGGGTGAGAGACCTTTAGGGCCACCATTCCCGAAATTTGAGGTATGCTTTCTCGCTCACAAATCTATCCTCCCACACCTCGGGTTTCCTTGATCTAGCAAGACCACCCACATTGGTATCACCCCCTCTCCCATCATCCGGGACCTCGTCATCCTCATCTACATTGATAGGAGCAGCTGTTGAGGCTAGAGTTGTAGCAGGTGGGGAAGATGGCTCTGATGCCTCACTACCTCCCTCTGAGCCATTAGACGACCCAGAAGAGGAGGTAGCTTCATCGATTAGGTGAAAGGATTGTGATTGGGCCTCTTGTAGAGGTTGTGTAGATTCCCCCTCAGAAATCTCCAGGATGAGAGATATTCACTTGTGTCTGATGAATCGACGGGAGGTCTAGTGAGGGTTTTTTTTTGCTTATGATTCTTTGAGCTTCTAAGGGCAAAGCCTCCTTTCCTTTGCCCCTGCCTTGGGAGGATTCTGCCCTCCCTTTTGATTTGTCTGCTCTTCCACAAGATCGCACCATTTTTTGCAACACACAATTAGTGAAAGATAATTAGAATTGGGGTTCAGTCATGCCTAAAGCAGTACAGATGAAATGAACAACAGTGTTTCTCAAAACAGGGCATCGCGGACCGCGAAAAAGTGGACGCGGTCGCGGAATGCCCATCGCGGACCGCGAAAAAGTGAACGCGGCCACGAAGAGGTCAGGTTCAGACTACTGACTCTCTGATCTTGGACACACGCGGACCGCAAAAAATTAGACGCGGCCGCGAATGACCAATCGTGGACCGCGTAAAAGTGAACGCGGCCGCGAAGGCAATTAATACTCTTTGGAGTTCACAAGTGCAGACCGTAAAAACTTGAACACAACCGCAAAAACTTGAACGCAACCGCGAAGGACCAACCGCGGATCACGTAAAAGTGAACGCGGCCAAAAACTCTTAGCAATCACTCAGTAACTAAAAGATGGGGTAGCGCAGACCGCAAAAAAAATGAACGCAGCCAAAATTCTAATAATATCAGTACTAAGAACACTGATAACTAGATTTTCCACTAAGTGTCCAAAAATTAGTTCAATTAGCCATGCAAAGTTACTAACCCCAGCCCCCATTAGGCATATAAACACTACCCATATGTATTTAAGTATCAATTAAGCATTAATTTGAGATCATGGCATGCATCTAACCCTAACTAACAAAGAAAAATTAAAACAAAGAGAAAAGAAAAGAAAAAGATAAAATCACATCATGGAATTGAACATACCAGTTGTAAAATTGTAGTAGAAAATGAACTCTTAATGTGAGATGAAAATTAAGAGCAGGATGAGATAAACATTGCTTTTTTTTTGTGCGGTGAAATGTTAGGGTTCACAAACTGTAAAATATTTAAAGAACACTTATTTATACTAATCAACTATGGAACCCACCGCCTTACCTGAGCGCGGCCGCGAAATTCTATCGCGGTCCGCGCTATGTTACCTTATGTAGACCAGCTTCAAGCACTTGGGCGCGATCCGCGGAATACAGGCCGCGGCCGCGAAATTCAACGCGGCCCGAGCAAATTGGAGCGCGGCCGCGATCTCTAAAGGATTTTTGATAGTCCAACTTCAGAGAGTTAGCATTTTTGCTCTTTCCAAGTACACGTCCGCGGACAAAAATGTGCTGCCGCGAAATGCTCATGCGGACTGCGAAATTTTGGGCGCGGTCCACGAACTTCCAACACTTAGTCAAATTTTTCCCTGTCAAAATCCTGTACTGCACAACCAGTTCCTACATACACTTCACAACCAGTTAATCCAAAACAATGCCTAATCTAAGAAGAAAATTAAAAGAAAGAAAAACACATGGGTTGCCTCCCAAGAAGCGCCTGATTTAACATCGCGGCACGACACATATTACCATCATCATTTGAAATGGATCAAGGCCACTACGTGTCTATCATCAATCTTGCCAAGGTAATGCTTCACTCGGTGCCCATTGACTCTAAAGATTTCACCATTCTTTTTTCAAATCGAGAGCACCAAACGGAGTTACATGTACCACTTCAAAAGGGCCACTTCACTTTGACTTGAGTTTTCCCGAAAAAATCTGTAACCGAGAGTTGAATAGAAGAATCAAGTCACCCTCCTTGAATTCTTTTTTCCGGATATATTTATCATGTAAGTACTTCATCTTGTCCTTATACAAGGACGAGCTGAAATAAGCATGGAACCGTAACTCATCAAGTTCATTTAGTTGCTCTACCCGAAGATTGGCAGCTACATCACATTCAAGGTTCAACTTCTTCAGCGCCCACATGGCCTTGTGCTCTAATTCAACTGGAAGATGGCATGCTTTCCCAAATACTAACCGGTACGGAGACATACCAGTTGGAGTCTTGTAAGCTGTACGATATGCCTATAAAGCATCGTCAAGTTTCCTTGACCAATTAGTCCGATTTGCATTGACAGTCTTGGATAATATGCTCTTGAACCCCATGTTGAAGACCGCAACTTGTCCACTAGCCTATGGGTGATAAGGTTTTGACACCTTATGATTAACACCATACTTAAAAAGTAAAGTGTCGAAGGCTTTGTTGCAAAAATGAGAACCCCCATCACAAATGATAGCCCTTGGGGTGCCAAACCTTGTGAAGATATTTTTTCTTTAAAAACGCCACCACACTCTGTGCCTCATTATTGGGCAAAGCCACAGCTTCAACCCATTTGGAAACATAATCAACAGCAACCAGAATATAAGTGTTCCCACATGAACTCACAAATGGCCCCATAAAATCGATGCCCCACACATCGAAAATATCAGTTTCAAGAATAGTGGTAAGGGGAATTTCATTCTTCTTGTAAATTCTATCAACTCTTTGGCATTCATCATAACGCCTAACAAGCTCGCCAGCATCTTTGTACAAGGTGGGCTAATAGAATCCACATCTTAGGACCTTTGTAGCAGTTCTCGCCCCACCATGGTGACCACCATAGGGCGAGGAATGGCAAGCTCCAAGAATACTCAATTGTTCTTCTTCCGGAACACATCGCCGGATAATATCATAATTGCAAATTTTGAAAAGATATGGCTCATCCCAATAATAATCCAAGCAGTCCCGTTTGAGCTTCTTCCTTTGGTTTGAATAGAGCTCATTCGGGACAATGCCGGTCACAAGAAAGTTATCCACATTGGCGAACCAAGGTATCCCAGTCACAGACACCGAGAGAAGTTGTTCATCCGGAAATGAATCATTAATCTCGAGGCTATCATGGGGCCACCCCTCCTCTTCCAAGCGGGATAAGTGGTCCGCCACTTGATTTTCACTCCCTTTTCGGTCTATGATTTCAAGGTCAAACTCTTGTAGAAGAAGAACCCATCTCATCAACCTAGCCTTAGAGTCTTTTTTGGTCATCAAGTAACGAAGTGCCGCGTGATTGGTGTGCACAATCACTTTGGCACCCATGAGGTACGGCCTGAATTTTTCCATGGCGAAGACAATAGATAATAACTCTTTCTCGATCACCGTATAGTTGACTTGTGTGTCGTTCATTGTTTTGCTTGCACAATAAACCGGATGAAATATCTTATTGATCATTTGCCCCAAAACCGCAACGTCGCTATCATCGCACATGAGCTCAAATGGTAAGCTCCAATTAGGTGTTGTAATGATGGGAGTGGTAGTCAATCTATACTTGAGAAGCTCAAAATCTTTCATGAAATCATCATTGAACACAAACTTTGCATCTTTTTCCAACAACTTGCACAAGGGGTTCACCACTTTTGAGAAATTCTTTATGAACCTTCGGTAAAACCCCGTGTGACCAAGAAAGCTCCCCACTCCCTTGACGGAAGTAGGAGGTGGGAGTTTTGAAATCACTTCAAGTTTTGCTTTTTCCACTTCAATACCATTCTTTGAGATCTTATGGCCGAGGACAATTCCCTCATCGACCATAAAGTGGCATTTTCCCAATTAAGCACTAAGTTGGTATCTTCACATCGGTCCAATATTTTGTCAAGATTATCCAAGCATTCTTCAAATGAATCCCCCACAACACTAAAATCATCCATGAACACCTCGAGGGAGTCCTCCACCATATCCGTAAATATTGCCATCATACACCGCTAAAAAGTAGTCGGTGCATTACACAAATCAAACGGCATCTTTGAGAACGTAAATGTGCCATACGGACAAGTGAATGTGGTTTTCTCTTGGTTTTCAGGTGTAATGAGAATCTAGTTATATCCGGAGTACCCATTCAAAAAGCAATAATAAGCACGCCCGGCAAGTCTATCCAACATTTGGTCAAGAAATGGCAATGGAAAATGGTCTTTGCGGGTCACTTTGTTCAGCTTCCTATAATCCATGCATACCATCCAACCGGTGACAGTTCTTGTGGGGATCAATTCATTTCTATCATTTGTGATCACAGTCATACCCCCCTTCTTTGGGACACATTGTACCGGCGAAATCCATGAACTATTAGAAATGGGGTGCACAACCCCTGCATCTAGCCATTTTATGATATCTTTCTTGACTACCTCTTGCATGACCTTGTTCAACCTCCTTTGTTGTTCCACGGAGGGTTTTGCATCTTCCTCTAATATGATTTTGTGCATACAAAAGACGGGGCTTATATCCCGAATATCCGCCAATGTCCAACCTATTGCCTTCTTCCTTTTTTGAAGTACCACTAGGGTGGAATCTACCTGCATGCTAGTTAAGCACGAAGAAAGAATAACAGGTAATGTGAAACAAGGGCCTAAGAACTCATACCTGAGGTATGAAGGCAAGGGCTTCAACTCCAGTATTGGTGGCTCCTCGATTGAGGGCTTTGTTGGCGTAGTCTTACGGTTCTCAAGGTCCAAGGAAAGTTTATGGGGTCCATATGTGTAGTATCACATTCCTTGAAAAGCATTTGCATATTCTATCAAGCATGCCTTCTCATCATCCTCCTGATTCAACAACACAACTTCCAGAGGGTCTTCCACATTGATCATAGCACTCGTATTATCAAAAATCACCTCTGTCACTAGATCCACAAAATAGCATACTTTATTGCTATTTGGCTGCCTCATTGACTTGCACACGTGGAACACAACCTTTTTATCGCGCACCCGAAAGGTGAGCTCCCCAGCTTCCACATCAACCAATGCCTTCCCTATTGCTAGGAAAGGTCTCCCCAATATGATTGGCACCTCATAGTCAACCTCACAGTCAAGTATCACAAAATCTGCGGGAAGTATGAACTTGTCGACCCAAACTAGCACATCATCAATTATCCCCAATGGCCTCTTCATTGTTCAGTCTGCCATTTGCAACCTCATGGAAGTATATCTTGGTTTCCCAATCCCCAATGTCTTGAACACAGAATATGGCATCAAATTAATACTTTCTCCCAAATCGCACAAGGCTTTGGCGAAATTGGCACTACTGATAGTGCATGGAATTGTAAAGGCACCGGGATCTTCTAGCTTTGGAGCTATGGAATGCACAATGGCACTCACTTGATGTGTCATTTTGATCGTCTCACAGTTCATTGACCTCGTCTTTGTTACCAAGTCCTTCATGAACTTGGCATATCCCGGCATTTGTTCTAGAGCTTCAACCAAGGTACATTTATGGATAAATTTTTCATCATATCAATGAATTTCTTGAATTGGTTCTTGTTATTTTTCTTTGTAAGCCTTTGAGGATACGGTGGAGGAGGCCTTGGCAAAGGGGCCTTGGCTTTGGGCACTACCATTTCCGGTATGTCTATCACGTGTTCCCTAGATGGGTTCACATCATTTTTTGTCTCCTCCACGTTGTCATCAATGTCTATCCTCACTTCATCATTCACCTTCTCATAATTGGCTTGGATATCATCATCTTCTTTCACAACCAAATCATTATTCACAATCTTTCTTGGATTAGAGGTACTTGCATCTCCACCTCTACCGCTTCTTGTGGTCACCGCCATAGCATAGCATGTATTGTTCCCACCCTTCGGGTTTACTACTTTATCACTTGATAGTGCCCCCTTAGGGCGAGTATTCAACGCTTGAGAAATTTGACCCATTTGTACTTCCAAGTTGCGGATAGAAGTATTGTGGGAGGCTATTTGGGCATCAGAGTCGGCGTTTCTTTCCATCATTTGTTTGAACATACTTTCTATCCGTCCCATCTCATTGTTGGAAGAACTTTTCCCTTGTGACGGATATAGAGGCGGGTTATTGGGTTATTGATATATCGGGGACCTTTGAGGGCCCGAACCCCGGTTCCCTTGATTATTGTTGTTCCAACCCCCTTGGTTTCCATTGCCTCCCCAATTACTATTATTGTTGCCACCCCAATTGCCTTGGTTATTTCCTTGATTCCCCCAATTTTGATTGTTGTTCCCCCAATTGTTCGGATTGTTATTGTTGCCACTATTCCAATTCCCTTGGCTTTGGTTGCCCCAATTTTGATTGTTGTTCCCCCAATTGTTCGGATTGTTATTGTTGCCACTATTCCAATTCCCTTGGCTTTGGTTGCCCCAATTTTGATTGTTGTTCCCCCAATTGTTCGGATTGTTATTGTTGCCACTATTCCAATTCCCTTGGCTTTGGTTGCCCCAATTTTGATTGTTGTTCCCCCAATTGTTCGGATTGTTATTGTTGCCACTATTCCAATTCCCTTGGCTTTGGTTGCCCCAATTTTGATTGTTGTTCCCCCAATTGTTCGGATTGTTATTGTTGCCACTATTCCAATTCCCTTGGCTTTGGTTGCCCCAATTTTGATTGTTGTTCCCCCAATTGTTCGGATTGTTATTGTTGCCACTATTCCAATTCCCTTGGCTTTGGTTGCCCCAATTTTGATTGTTGTTCCCCCAATTGTTCGGATTGTTATTGTTGCCACTATTCCAATTCCCTTGGCTTTGGTTGCCCCAATTTTGATTGTTGTTCCCCCAATTGTTCGGATTGTTATTGTTGCCACTATTCCAATTCCCTTGGCTTTGGTTGCCCCAATTTTGATTGTTGTTCCCCCAATTGTTCGGATTGTTATTGTTGCCACTATTCCAATTCCCTTGGCTTTGGTTGCCCCAATTTTGATTGTTGTTCCCCCAATTGTTCGGATTGTTATTGTTGCCACTATTCCAATTCCCTTGGCTTTGGTTGCCCCAATTTTGATTGTTGTTCCCCCAATTGTTCGGATTGTTATTGTTGCCACTATTCCAATTCCCTTGGCTTTGGTTGCCCCAATTTTGATTGTTGTTCCCCCAATTGTTCGGATTGTTATTGTTGCCACTATTCCAATTCCCTTGGCTTTGGTTGCCCCAATTTTGATTGTTGTTCCCCCAATTGTTCGGATTGTTATTGTTGCCACTATTCCAATTCCCTTGGCTTTGGTTGCCCCAATTTTGATTGTTGTTCCCCCAATTGTTCGGATTGTTATTGTTGCCACTATTCCAATTCCCTTGGCTTTGGTTGCCCCAATTTTGATTGTTGTTCCCCCAATTGTTCGGATTGTTATTGTTGCCACTATTCCAATTCCCTTGGCTTTGGTTGCCCCAATTTTGATTGTTGTTCCCCCAATTGTTCGGATTGTTATTGTTGCCACTATTCCAATTCCCTTGGCTTTGGTTGCCCCAATTTTGATTGTTGTTCCCCCAATTGTTCGGATTGTTATTGTTGCCACTATTCCAATTCCCTTGGCTTTGGTTGCCCCAATTTTGATTGTTGTTCCCCCAATTGTTCGGATTGTTATTGTTGCCACTATTCCAATTCCCTTGGCTTTGGTTGCCCCAATTTTGATTGTTGTTCCCCCAATTGTTCGGATTGTTATTGTTGCCACTATTCCAATTCCCTTGGCTTTGGTTGCCCCAATTTTGATTGTTTCCCTGTGATCTCTACTGTTGTTGATTTGGAGCATTGCTCCGCTGACCTTGGTAATTGTTCACATATTTAACCTCTTCACTTTGATCGTCAAAAAAGTCATCTTGGTTGTACCCACTACCACTTTGCTCAAATTGATCCTAATTGTGTGGAACTTGTTGACCTCTTTGTCTCCTCTTGTTAACCATTACATTCACTCATTTCATGGCATTTACTTGCTTTGGCCCCTGAACCTGCTGAAGTTGTGCCTTGGATAACTGATTCATGGTAGTTGTCAACTCTGCTATGGCTTGTCCGCGATCATGGAGTTCCTTGTGAAGGTGGATAACATTAGGGTCACCCTGAGGAACGTTGGCCTGACTTTGCCAAGCTGAAGAGGTGTCCGCCATCTCATCTAATATTTCACATGCTTCTAAATATGGCGTATTCATGAAGTTACCCCCCGCGAGCTGATTCACCACATACTAGTTAGTTGTGTTGATACCCCTATAAAAGGTTTGTTAGATCATTGCTTCAGTCATATCGTTGTTGGGGCACTCTTTGACCACTGTCCGGTACCGTTCCCAAATCTCATGTAACGGTTCATTTGGCTCTTGTTTAAAAGCAAGGATTTCATCTCTCAATGTTTCCATATGTCCCGGAGAAAAGAACTTCGCTATGAACTTCTCGGCCAACTCATCCCAAGTGGTGATGGAATGGTTGGGTAGCCTTTCAAGCCAATCCAAAGCCTTCCCTCTAAGTGAGAAAGGGAAAAGCCTCAACCTCAAAGCGTCTTCAGATACTACCCAAAAGTCAATTTTTTTCTTTTGTTACACAAAAATTATTTTACTTTGCTCTATTTATCACAAAAGTCACCATGGCCAGATTTGATAATATTTTTACTTGAAAAGTCTATTATATCCTTGACCTTATAAATCTTCTTATTTATGTAATACCTTCTATATTATATACTATATAATATATTTTTACCTAGGTATTTCACTTATAATTAAAATAACTTTACGTTATTTTATTTATTATTTTTAAAATATATCCACTCGTTTAATTTTTTATGGAACTCAATTTGTTTAATCATATTCAAACACGAACATATTTTAAATATAAAAATGATAAAAAAATATATTTATTTTTTAATATTTATTTAAAATAATAAAAAAATATTTGTTTAACAAATGATAGTTTTTTATAAACAATAAAAATTTTAAAAAAAGTTTCGAAGATATTTGTGTTTAATATTAAGTTTTTTAAAACTTTATTTGTTAATATTATTTATTTAAAAGTATTAATCTGATGTGTCATTTTGCTAAATGTGGGTATTTTATTTATTAAATTAATGGGTATGGTTTGGCTGATAAATCAATGAGCTTTGATTTTTTAATTTTTATTAAATATATTTCATTAAGCATGATTAAGAACGTGGACTTGAGATTTGTTCACGGTAATATTACTGACAAATTTAATAATGCTACTTATATATCTTGAAAATTAATATTAAGAAAAAATTAAATATACGAATATATTATTACATTAATAAATAAAATAATATTAAGTTATTTTAATTATAAGTAAAATATATGTGTAAAAATATATTATATAACATATAATATAAAAAATATTACACAAATAGGAGAATTTATAATGTGAAAGACATAATAGACTATTTAGTGGAAAAATTTATAAAATTTGGTCAAAGCTAATACATAATTACCCCTAGGGTTCTCACACTTTACCAGATATACCTTATAATTTGCGGGTCCTATGAACCCCTGAATTTATTTGTAATGCAATAAATACCACCTTTTGTACCGACGTGGCACTTGCAGTGTTTTCACGAAATTGCAGCGCGTAAGGAAAACCCAATTTTTTCCTCTCTCTCTCCCGATTGTGGAGAATAATGAATTCGTTCGGGTGTTACTGTTTTGAGCCCTTTAAGTCCGAAATTTCAAGGTTAATTGGTAAGTTTTGTTGACTTGAGTCATTTTTTGTTATTGCATCTGAGATTTGGATTTGAAGGGGATTTGGGATATCCAGTTCACCGGAAAAAACAATAACAACAACAACAACCCAGTAAAATTTCACTAATAGGGTCTGAGCAGGTAGTTTGTACGCAGACCTTATCCCTATCCCGAAGGAGTAGAGAGGCTGTTTCCTAAAGACTCTCGGTTCAAAAAAAATAAAAAGACAAAAGGACAAAAAGTCGAGACAATATTAGTATCACAACAACAATCATATGATAAATAGGAACACCATGAAATCCAGAAGAAAGATGCAAAGTAAAGAGAGACAATATTAGTAAATATTAGTATCACCACAACAGTCATAAGAAAAATAGGAACACCATGAAATCTAGAAGAAAGATGTAAAGCAAAAGCGATAGCTAGTAAATAGGACCTGCACTGAAAAGCGAAATAGTAAGCCACAACATTCTCACTAGTTATCTTAGACAAAAACCCTACATGGCTAGTCCCATCATGGTACGAAGTAGGCACGACTCAACTACCTCCTAACCTACAACCCTAATACTCGACCTCCATATCTTCCTATCAAGTGTCATATCCTCGAAAACCTGGAGCCTCGCCATATCCTGCCTGATCACCTCTTACCAATACTTCTTAGGTCGCCATCTACCTCTTCTCGTGCCCTCTGTAACCAGCTGCTCACAACTCCGTACCGGAGCATATGGGCTTCTCCTCTGAATATGTCCGAACCATGTAAGCCTCGTTTCCCGTATCTTGTCATCAATGGGAGCCACATGCACCTTCTCCCGAATATCATCATTCCTAATTTTATCTATCCTAGTGTGCCCGCACATCTACCGCAACATTCTCATTTCTGCTACTTTCATCTTCTGGATATATGAGTTCTTAACGGGCCAACACTCAGTTCACTGGAAAACCAAAAATTAAAAGATCATTGTGAAATCCGACGGCGCAACTAGGAATTCGAAGATTGATTGGAGATTCTTCCTTCGTTAACGAAGGTCGCTGTTGAGGTCGATAAGGTGAGAGAGGTGGTGAAGGGCTTTTCCTTTCTTTTTTATGATATGTTATGTTAGGAAGCTGACAAGGTGGGTTGCTCTGATGGTAAGCACCCTCCATTCTTGGAGGGAAGGATGCCGAGGGTCTATTGGAAACAGCCTCTCTACCCCAGGGTAGGGGTAAGGTTTGCGTACACACTACCCTCCTCAGACCCCACTAGTGGGATTATACTGGGTTGTTGTTGTTGTTATGTTAGGAAGCTTTGGAGTAAACAATTACTTTTTTCTGATGGATTTTCTGGAAAAAAAAAATGGAGTTTGGTGGGTGGTGGTCTGGCGGTTTGAGGGTAGTTTGGCTGTGTGAAGATGGTGAAAAATTAAAATAATATTGAAAAAAGGGAAAAAAAGAAAAGAAAAATGACATGGCACAATAGGGTTGGTACGTGAAACACACAGCTTTTAAAAGAGTAGTACTACTCACAGAAGGTGGTATTTATGGTACACCTCATTCACCTTTTGGCCCACAAATTTCATTAACGTTTTCTTTACCCTGAACTAACATTTGACTTATGGGTTGTGTGGGGCTTTTTTGCAAATTCACATGGCACTCCCTGATTGGTCAACATTAAGAAATAAATTATTGAGGCCCAACCTACATATTCTAATAGGGTTCTTTCAACTCTTTCTTTTCTCTTCCACTTTCTTTACTTAAATTTTTCTTTTCTTCTTCCTTTCAAGTTTATTATCACAATTCCATTTTTTGCTGTGTAAAAAGATTGGCTCTTCTGGTGTAAGTATTAATTTGTCGAAGAATTTTGCCGAATTAATTTTTCATTGAAATCTCCGAAAAAATTCGTGTGGATGAATGGAACTAACGGGTAGTGCCCATCTGTAGATATTGTTGTGTTTGGTTGAATGAGACAAATCTTTTGTGACATAATGCATTTTAAAGCTGCTGTTTTTTGGTTGAAAAAATCTGCATTATAGCAACTGACAAATTGTAGTTTTTGGTGTTAAAATGCTGATTTGACACTCATTTTTAACACCATGGAAATCTGCTTGTTGCTTGTTTAATGCTAAAATCTACATTAAAACACTATGAAAAGTGGCTATTTATTGGGCTAAAATTTTAGTATATTTTAGCATTTCTAAAGCCGTTATTTTTAAGTTAACTATCTACATTTTAGCAACAGAAAAGCTACAGTTTTTGGTATTAAAATACAGATCTTTACACTCACTTTAACATCATGAAAGAACCAAACATTAACTGAAAATTGTAACATTGCAAACTATCACATAACTTATGGATTACTATTAGAATAAAGGCTTGCAACTGTGTTGTCCCTTACACAAGAAAAAACAACCCTTTTACAAAGCAAAAAATAAAATTTTGATGAAAAATTTGAAAGAAAAAAGAAGAGAAAAAAACTGAAGTAAGGAATTGGATGAAAAAAGAGGTCAAAAATCATAGTTTCTTGAAATGTGTCGTAAAAATGAAGATGAAGAAAGGATATAAGGGTTAATAGTAATATGGGTATCAGAATATGTTGGTTGAGTATAATTAATTACAGTATATTCATTAATTTGATCAATTGGAAAGTGACATGTGGATTTGCAAAAAAGCCCCACACGACCCATAAGTCAAATGTTAGTTCATGCGCAATTTTGATACTAAAGAAAACGTTAATGACATTTGTGGGTAAAAAGGTGGATGAGGGGCATTATTGAGCCATTTCTAATAGGTTAAGGGCACTTTTGACCCCTTTTTGTTTATTGTATTATAAACAAATCTAGGGATTATAGGACTCCCACAAAATAAAAGGGTGCATATGGTAAAGTACAAGAACCTCAGGAGGGTAATTATATATTATCCCAAGTTATTATTGTTAGAACATGCAAAGCAAAAGCAAGCATACAACTCATGCATCAAATACATGTAAACTAGACAATGATACAATTACGAGATTAAAAATTACTAACTTCTTGAAATCGTTGCACAGGTCCTCCACAGAGCAAGAATCCAGGGCAGCAGTCTTCTACTATGGTCCTAGTAAGACCTTGGACGAAATTGCTTTGAGTGGGAGAGAACAATGCAACTCTCAAAAAGTGAGTTATTCGGTGAAAAATGTCTTCTTATGTAGACTCGTTTTTCAGCCAAAAAGGGTTGCAAAAACGTGTAGGATTCTGCTTGTGCAAGTAGAATCTTACTCTAACTCTACCGGATGACTTTTTTCCCGAGCCACTTTTTACCCAAGTCAGTCCAGATTTTTTACTAGGTATAGCAGGGACCACAAAAATAATAAGAGGCTACTAATTATAGTATTAATTCGAAATTTTGCAGGAATTGATTCCTACTATAATTAATTGCAGTTTATTTCACTAAAAAACTACAATTGAACTCCTCAATATAAATTTTAAAAATTCACTAAGACTTATTTTAACTCCCCATGTTAAGATCCCAAATACCAGTCAATTAAATTAAATTACTGAAAATTTTAATTTAATCAACTAATTAAATCATTTATAATTTCGCTTAAACTATTTCGTGTGACGGATACAAAATCCACCGGCCGGATTTTCACATGAAAACTTATAAGCTTACATAAAGGGGTATCATCAAACTCAAAAACGAATCATAGATTTTATCAACTAATTATTATTTCACAAATGTTATTCGTTATTGTCCAATCTATCAGGCATACACTAACTCTGAATAGAGTTGTATCTTTTGATAAATCAAAACAATAAACGAATCACATTGATCATAATAATTATATCAAGATTAGGAGTAAAAACTCATTTAATGAATTAGAGAAAATATTATATATATATATATA
>AWOL01S0062565.1:19004-41121 GCA_000715115.1 Nicotiana otophora
ATTCAGTACAAAAATATATTTTCTCTACTTGGTCCGTTTAATATACACTAAGTATACTAGCAGAAGAAGTCAGAGTAAAACCACTTCCATAATAAAGATAAATTATACTATAATCATGTGCTACAATCATCAAGATATTTTGCCCAATAATATCTTCGATTGTGAACATAGTTTATTAATTATGAGAACCGACAATTTAATCTTCTGTGCATGAGCTAAGACTCCGTACACTAAATTATCTACTACATAACTAAAGGACACACATGTAACAAATGATCTATTTAAAATAGTATTTTATTGAATTGAATAAATTAAATAAATAAGTATTCCATAAATAATAAAATACAATACTATGTCTAAACCGCATGGTTAATAGTATATCCCAACAATCTCCCGCTTAGACTTATAAGTATGCGTCTACAACTCGAGTACGCATTCCTTCTACATGCTTGTCAAAAATCTTTTGTGGCAAGCTCTTTGTAAACGGGTCTACCTAATTGTCCTCTGACGCAATCTTCAACACTCTTGCATCACCTCTCTGAGTTATGTCCCGAATTAAGTGATATTTACGCTCAATATGCTTACTCCTTTTATGGCTTCTTGGTTCCTTCGAGTTTGCAACTGCACCACTGTTGTCACAATAAAGTACAATCGGTGCTTGAATCGAAGGAACTACATTAAGCTCTTTTAGAAAGTTCCCGATCCAAACAACCTCTTTAGTTGCCTCAGATGCAGCCACATATTCGGCTTCCATGGTGGAATCAGCAACACATGATTGCTTGATACTCCTCCAACTTATGGATCCACCTCTTAAGGTAAAAACATATCCTGAGGTAGATTTTCTAGAATCTCTATCTGACTGGAAATCTGAAGCAGTATAGCTGCAAGATCGCCTGAGTGATAAACCAACACATAATCCCTAGTCCTTTTCAAGTACTTGATTATATATTTAACGGCAGTCCAGTGTTCTCGTCCAGGGTTAGACTGAAATCTACTAACCATGCCAACAGCAAAGCAGATATTAGGTCTAGTACATAGCATAGCATACATGAGACTCCCTACAACAGAAGTATAAGGGACCACCTTCATCCTTTCTATCTCATCAGTCGTTTTTGGGGACTGATCTTTTGACAGAGAGATTCCATGTCTAAAAGGGAGAAAGCCTTTCTTGGAATCTTGCATGCTAAACCTGGTGAGAATAGTATCAATATAAAGTACTTGGGATAAGCCTAATATCCTTCGCTTGCGATCTCGCATAAACTTGATCCTAAGGATATGTGCCGTTTTTCCCAAGTCGTTCATATCAAAACGCGAGAACAACCATTCCTTTACTGAATCCAACAAGCTCACAGTATTTCCTATGAGCAAAATATCATCCACGTGTAACTTTATCTCCATCCCACTTCTTATAGACACAAGACTCATTTTCACATTTATCAAAACCGAAGGTTTTAATCGATGTGTCAAAACAAGTATTTCATGCTCTAGAAGCTTGTTTCAATCCATAAATGAATTTCTTTAATTTACACAACATGTGCTCATTGCCACTTTTTATGAAACTAATTAGTTGTGCCATATAGATGCACTTATCAAGACTTCCATGAAGAAAAGCCGTCTTGACATCCATTTGCCAAATATCTAATCATAATGAGCAATAATGGATAAGAGAATCCTAATGGATTTAAGCATGGCTACTGGCAAAAAGGTTTCCTCATAATCGATCCCTTCTTTTTGAGTAAACCTTTTTGCAACAAGCCTAGCTTTAAAAGTTTGCACTTTTCCATCCACTCCTCTCTTTTTCTTATAGATCCATCTACAACTAATGAGTTTGACTCCAGTAGGTGGTTCTACAAGATCCCAGACCTGATTGGAGTACATGGACTTCATTTCAGATTTCATAGCAACAACCCATTTATCAGCATCTATATCCTGTAGTGCTTCGTCGTAATTAAGGGGTTCTGTATTAGGATCTTCAGGGATTCTATCATAAGATTCTCCCAAGAGCGCAAACCAGAGAAGTTTTTTTAATAATTCTCCCACTACGACTAGTCACTACAGGTGCAGTCTGATTTTGTTATTGAATCACAACATCATTTTCTGAAACTGAAGCCTCAATGTTATCCTCCACACCTTGCGGTGCTGGGATATCATTAACTTCTTCCTGGAGTGCAGGCTATAGAACAATTTCAGGTTGCTCAACAATTTGAGGTTGCTCAATATTACTCCCATTACTTTGGGGTAGTGAGATTTTAGGCAATTGCTCTTGTGCATTCTGCTGCCTATTGATATTTCTCTAACTACGATAATGCAGTGGTATGTCAATACTGGCTTTCGGGATATGTTCCAGAGATGAGTCATTAATTACTCCATTACTTAATTCCTGTAAAACTAGTTTACTTCTAAGAATATGGTTCATTAAATAGTCCTCTTCTAAAAATCTGGCATTTATCGTAACAATTACCTTCTTTCCTTTAGGACAATAAAATAAACTATCTTTAGTTCCTTTAGGATATCTAATAAAAATGCATACTTATGTCCTCGATTCCAATTTATCCGCTTTCCCTTTCAGCACATGTGCTGGACAATCCCAAACCTGAATGTGCCGTAAATACATATAAACTAGATAATGATACAATTACGAGATTAGAAACCACTAACCTCTTGAAATCGTTGCACAGGTCCTCCACAGAGTAAGAATTCAGGGCTGCAGTCTTCTACTATGGTCCTAGTAAGACCTTGGACGAAATTGCTTTGAGTGGGCAAGAACAATGCAACTCTCAAAAAGTAAGTTATTGGGTGAAAAATATCTTCTTATGTAGACTCGTTTTTCAGCCAAAAAGGGTTCCAAAAACGTGTAGGATTCTGCTTGTGCAAGTAGAATCCTACTCTAACTCTATCGGATGACTTTTCTCCCAAGTTATTTTTTACCCAAGTCTGTCCAGGTTTTTTACTAGGTATAGCAGAGACCACAGAAATAATAAGAGGCTACTAATTATAGTATTAATTCGAAATTTTCCATGAATTAATTTCTACTATAATTAATTGTGGTTTATTCCACTAAAACACTCCAATTGAACTCCTCAATATGAATTTCAAAAATTCACTAACACTTATTTTAACCTCCCATGTTAAGATCTCAAATACCAGTCAATTAAATTAAATCACTGACAATTTTAATTTAATCAACTAATTAAATCCTTTATAATTCTGCTTAAACTATTTTATGTGACGGATATAAAATCCATCGGCCGAATTTTCACATGAAAACTTATAAGCTTACATAAAGGGGTATCATCAAACTCAAAAACAAATCATGGATTCTATCAACTAATTATTATTTCACAAATGTTATTCATTATTGTCCAATCTATCAGGCATACACTAACTCTTAATAGAGTTGTACCTTTTCATAAATCAAAACAATAAACAAATCACATTGATCATAATAACTATATCAAGATTAGGAGTAAAAGCTCATTCAATGAATTAGAAAAAATATTTTATATATATTCAGTACAAAAACATCTTTTCTCTACTCGGTCCGTTCAATATATACTAAGTATAATAGCACAAGAAGTCGGAATGATAAATTATACTATAATCTTGTGCTACAATCATCAAGATATTTTGCCTAATAATATCTTCAATTGTGAACATAGTTTATTAATTATGAGAACCGACAATTTAATCTTCTGTGCATGAACTAAGACTTCATACACTAAATTGTCTACTACATAACTAAAGGACACACATGTAACAAATGATCTATTTAAAATAGTATTTTATTGAATTGAATAAATTAAATAAATAATTATTCCATAAATAATAAAACACAATACTATGTCTAAATCGCATGGTTAATAGTATATCCCAAGAATTATAGTGATAACTAGAGCATAGTAAAATGAAATTTGTGTAACAAAAGAAAGAAAAATGAATTTTAAGTAATGAACACAAAGTTGAATGACTTTTAAATAACAAAAGAAAGAAAAATGATTTTTGGGTAATAAATACAAAGTTGAAGGACCACAGTGAAATTTACTCCATTTTGTTCACCATTGAATAAAGACGATTTGTCCTATGATACAACTAATCGTCAAGAGGACGTCATAATTTGAACTGCATATCACATAATCACTGCAGTTGATTTAACCAATATTTTTTTGTATTTATCTTTTATATCTAAAATCAATGATAGACTAGTCTATTATACGTATATGTTCACATAGTGTAATTGTTCTTGCGATTGTTATGTATCATATATTTTTCATGGTATCAAACGCATCTATAATGTTATCTTACTCTATTAAATTCCCGACTTCCTTTCCTATACAATTTTGGCTATTTTATGACATTCCATTTATTGGCAGAATAACAATAATGGAATAAGAACTCTTTAACAGGATATCAGGTTGCACTTAAAGATCACTTATTTAAAATACATCTCTTAGCCTATTAGTTCTTATTTTGTATTGGCTGCTTCAATACACCACTGTATTCACATCAATGAATAAGAATTCTTTACTGCTTTCTCTTTATATTTTGTCCATCACTTCTCTTTATGTTGTTGGCAGTGTGATCAAGCTCAAACAAAAGCTTCAGTCAAAACACTGAAAACATTTCTGGTTACTTAAACCAACCAACTGAGGAATAATATTTCATGTATCAAAACAAGTCAGCAAGGGGAAAAGCAAGATAGTAACTGATAGACTAGAAGTAATAGGCAGCTTTGCTGGCGAAGCGGTTAATAATAACTTCGACCATCTCACTTGGTGATGGAAGTTCACCGAAGTTGCAGTGCCACAATCTTCTAACTAGTCGTGCCTTCTCCGATTCAATCAGAAGGCTAATCTGTTCGGCCAAGCGATATAAGAGCAAACTTTCCAACTCAAATTGTTTATAAGGAAAAGGATGACCGTTCTAAAAGTAACCTGCAAAACTTGGCTATTAGCATCTATACTAACTGAAGATCAAGATTGCTTTTACCAACAAGGGCAAGCAGTTAGAGGATGTACAGTTGCAAAGAGAGATTTGATTATTAATGGCATGGTAGGATGGCCACTCAAGGTTCATCTGCATCACTTCCAAGCTGAGAATCTTGGCTTACTGTATAGAGGGTTCCATCTGGACCCTCGACCTTAAACCTATTTAGCAAGACCAAAAAAAAAGATAAAGAAATGAGACTCTTGAAGCGAAAAAACGCCAAACTGAAGCGCAACAGCACACTAAATATATATGTACCTCTCAAGAATGAATTTCCCTTCCTTGTACTTTTGGTTCTTGTCATGTGCGGCTTCCTGGAATTGTTTAAGAGTTGTCAGTACGGATATCAGGGCAACTAGAGATGAGATGAAGAGTTAAAAGTCAGATCTTTGATGAACATGAAACTCACATATTTCCACCCCACAATTGAGCCACATCCGACACAAAATATGTCCACAACAGTGTGCATTCCTGTCATCATCATCCGGTCTTCTTTCTCTCCAACGGTGACATTCACACTGCAATGTGCAAAAGAGGAGCAAGACATAATACATACCATTGGAAGTTCAAAGCATGAAGCATTGGATGAGATGATGGTGTCTACTAAGCCAATCCCCAAAGTAGCATCTGAGAAATGTGAAACTGATTTTCATGTGATACATAACTCAACAGGCTAAACTATTTCATCTCCAGAAAATGCAAAGAGCACTGCGTCTGCAAGTAGACTACATTGCTAGTGCTTCAGTCAATTGAAAAAGGTTACCAGCGGGTCCATATGAAATTGCAAGTAATTTTGAGCATCACAAGCCAAGCGCACTTACACGTTATCAAAGAGGTAAGCCTTCCCATGACTGCAGTGGAATGACTGTAGAAAAACTCAAAGGTCATCTAATATGTGAAGCATAAATATCACAGCTCACGTGATGTAATCGTGTGTAAGCCATCCAATTTTTAGTTAGTAGCATGAAGACAATATAATCCAGAAACAAGGAATAATACCGGCAAGAACTATTAATAGCATCAGCAAAGCTTGTTATAATGGCCAAGGTGCTCTCTTCAAGGGAATAGCCATCAGAAAATGACTAATTTCATTTATATGCGAAATAGCCTAGAGAGTTCAATACTCACTGAGACAGGAACAAGATAGCAATAGATTGAATATGATGGTTCAAGGTGGTCTCTTCAAGGGTTGCCATTAGAAAGTGATAAATTTCATTTAAATTCCAAATAACCTAGCGAGTTCAATAGTCACTGAGATAGGAATAAGATAGCAATTGATTGAACATGATGGGCCCTTATATAAAACTGACAACAACAAATGAAAAATTATCCAAACTTCGTCATGGTAAAATGGAACCGACCCACTAAGACTGAAGGATAAAGTTAGAGATGAAAAAATATTACAAATATAACTTATAAATAAGAATCATTACATTCATCATGTAAGTATGTCGTCAGTAAAAGAAGTATGGTCAGTTGCTCTATTTGGTTGTTAGATCTTGCCTAAAAACATCAAATAGCTGATGTTTTGCATGACTAATATAACAAAGTTTTATTGGTGCTATATTGGGATATTGAGTATTAGAATGACCGGATATGCACAGAAAACACCCAGCATTCAATTCAGACCAAAATTTTCTTCTATAGAAATAGGATGCGTAAATGATTTTGCGGCAGTATCATGTGAAATACATGGCAACTAGTGCCAAAAATTCCACATCAATACCCAAAGTGGACTTCTGCCAATGTGAAGTACTAGTATGCCAATGTAACCAGTCAAGGTTATTAAAAAAAACACAGTCGAGGAGCTAACAATTTGTGGTCATCTACTACTTTACTCATTCATAGGAAAGAAAACTCTGTAGCAACCTTCTGCTAAAAAGACTAGACTAGGCCCAGCGATTCTTGCGCCAGGCTAACTGATTTACTGCAAGCTGCACCAATCTCTACTCCAGATTATGAGAAAGATGTGATGTGTAAAGCCAACCGCAGTGGTCAATACTGGTGAGATCCATTTCATTGTGGATCCTGCCAAGGGCAACACATTCCACAATCCTACTAAATCTACAATCACAATTTTCACCAATCAGGACAGCATATCCAAATACAGAGAAAACCAATAGATAAGACGCCCTTGCATCTGAAGTCATTAGTTCTGGTGCCACAAACTTGACAGAACATTGGCTTCACTTAGGCTGACCAATTTCTCTGGAAAAACTTTAGAATGAATTAGACCAATGTTATTGCAACTGCCACCATCAATTGATAATTGTCTCAGTCTAGCATTTAACAATCCAAAGCTCTGGGAGGCACATCACACGACCAAGGTAGAGGGAGCAACATTCAGCATATTATTGAAGTTTAAAGGACTAATCAAGCAGCGCTGCAGAGTGGAACCTCTAAATAGACTAAGGACTGACTGGAACTGCTATCACTGCTTCCCACACCTGCCAACCCCCTTCCCCCAGACCTAAAAGCTCTGAAGAGGCCATAGGAAAGCGCTGGCCTTGAATCTCGAGCATGATCATCCGCCGCATGGCCCACCCTCTGAGTCTCTCGGCCTGTCCCAACAAATAGAAAGTTTTTCCGTTTCTTTTTTTCCTTTGAGATTCAGAGTATAGAAATATACTAGATAATATAACAATATTATTTCTCTATTTGCAATCAGCTAATAAATATCAAATAGCTACAGATGGCAGTAAGGAACTTGCATTAGACCACGCTAAATCATCTACGCCTCGATTACATATTAGTTAATACATACTCCCTCCGTTCCAGTTTATGTGATACTGTTTCCTTTTTGGTCCGTTCCACAAAAAATGACCTCTTTCTAAATTTGGAAATAATATAGCTTAAACTTTCAATTCTACCCTTAATGAAAAGCTTTTATAACCACACAAATACTCTGGACCCCTTTTTGACTTGTTTAGGACCACAAATTCTAAAATTCATTATTTTTTCTTAAATTCCGTGCTCAATCAAACATGTTCACATAAATTGAAACGGAAGGAGTATTAGTTATGGCTGGTTATATGCATCCTTTGTATCCATTCCGCTCTACTCAAATCAGTTTCCGAAGTGCAGAGTTTAATCAGCTGTCAAGATAGCAGGATATATATGGTACCGCCGTTTCTCTTCTAGCTTAAGAAAATGTCACTACATAAAGCAATAAAACTTATAAAATTACAAGTCCTCGTGCTGATTCATAAAAACAATAATAACAACTATGCGCAATCCCAAACAAGTTAGGTCCGCTATATGAATCTTCACTTCTCCATTTAAGCTCAGCTTATGTCATCATCATGCCAAATAGAAATAAAAGTGAAAAATAAGTTAAATATACATCATCCATAAAACAGAGGCGGTCTACAAGGTAAGGTATGGGTTCGGCCGAACCCACGCCTTACAACGAAACCCTATATATATATATATATATATATATATATATAAAGAAATCTACTGAACATTTACAAATATTAAATTCGAACACAGTTACTCAAATGGTCAGTCGATTCAGTAGCATCTCAAACCCATAAAGTTTAAATTTTGGATCCATTTCTAATTATTAAAACAACAGGATACATGCAACCAGTAATACATGTGTGTCTAAATGTAAGCAGATCGATATATAGATAAATATAAATGGGGGACCTTAGAAATGATGTGATCAGCCAACGCAAGATGAGCTCGACAGTGCTTGCATTTGTAGCTGTTTCCTTCAAGACTAATCAGAAAAAGCCTACCCATTTCCTCTACTTGCTATCTACCCCTTCAAATAACCGATCAAAATTATACCCTTTCAAACCCACAAAAATCACGGATTTATCACAAATTCAGAAACATCGATAATCATAATAATACAGTATTTATACAATGCGGAAACATACAGATGAAAGAAACAACGAAAAAGGAAGAAGAAACAGAGAAACCCAGAATTTAGATGATGATCTCACCTGTGCAGCAGTTAGAAAGAGAAAGAGAATCTTCACAGCAATTGAGAAATGTGTTTTTTCACGTATTTATATGCCCAAAGGGGGGATAGCGAGAAATCTGTATTGAAAATTTCAGAAATGAGAATCCACAACGGGATTCGAAGGTGCCATATTTCCTACTTTCCCCTTCATAATTTGCATGATAAATATTATTTCCCACCCCCTTTTATATTTACGGGTATTATGGTATTGGAGTGCACGGCACTAATTCTGTTATTTAAAATATATTTATAATTTACAATATATTTAAAGATTAATTAATTCATTCAAACTTAAAACTAATAACCTGTTTGGTCAAACTTCTCCAAACCCAAAAGAAAGTAATTTTTTTTTTAAAATTGAAGTGTTTGGCCAAGCTTTTGAAAGAAAAAAAAGTGTTTTTGAGGAGAAGCAGAAATAGAAAAAAGTAGTCTCTCTCCAAAAATACTTTTGAGAAAAATACACTTAGAAGCACTTTTAAAAATCTTGGCCAAATACTACTTGTTGCTCAAAAGTGCTTTTCAAATTAATTATCCAAACACAAATTACTTCTCATCAAAAGTATTTTAGAAAAAAAAAATCTTTTGAGGAAAAACACTTCTCAAAATAAGATGATTTTCGAAGCTTGGCCAAATAGGCTATAAGTATCCTGAATTTTGAATTGAGGACTTAGTGTCTTGAATTTTTTAGCTGCTAATTTAAAATTTAGGACATAAGATTCGAAGTTCTGCACACAGTTTTCAAACTTTAGGACACGATGCTCTGAAGTTTGAACTTTGAAATTTAAACTTTAGGACGTCGTGTCATGAAGTTTGAGCGAAATTGGCTAATCTTTAAATATATTGTAAATTGTGGATATATTTAAAATAACATGCTTAAAAGTGGCTACCTAGTATTAGTGAAATTCCGAAAAACAAAAGTAAAAAAATTCAAGTGACAATGATATTTCAAAATTAGAATTGTTTTGGACATGAATACATTTTGGAGCTATTTTTGAACTTTTTGAGTGATTTGAAGTAAAAACTTTGAAAAAACGCTTTTTGGAGTTTTTAAAATTTTCGAAAAATTTTAAAATTCAACTTCAAGTGAATTTTGAAATGATCATGGCCAAACATTGATTTCGAAAAAAAAGTTAATTTTTATGGCCAAACGGGTTTTACGTCATCTCGGGTCATTTGGTACAAAACCAACTTATTTTTAATATTATAATTCTGGAATAATCAGGACAATGTTATAAAATATTATGGTGGATGTTGAGGATAGAGTTTCTTTTTCATTTCCAGGCTAGTTGGCAAGAGCTATAGCAGCTTATGATGCAATTGATTCGGAAATATACGCCAGGGAGGTTGGGTGGGGAGTCAGATCAGGCGAAAACTTACTCTTTCAAGTCAGAGTTAAAGTCGGGTCTACTCTTCTCGATTATATCCATAACTCCCACTACTCTAATACTTATGGAGTTATGATTGTAACTCCATAACTTCTCTCATGATCTTCCTCCATGATCTTAAATGCTTAATGACATGTCCAATCACATATTTATGGTATTATTTGGTATACCTCTGTTTACCCTTAAAATTGGATAACAATTAAACCTATAATACGGTTCTAAGGACACCTGATTTCACCTATACTAATTGATAAATGCGAGGATGAGTAATAGAAATTAACAATAATGTAAAGTAAATTGGTGTTAGAATGAAACTCAACCCTCAAATTTAGACACCATCAAACTGGTTGGTGCAAGAACTATGAAAGTATAACAAGCTGATGAACAACTATGCGAACGAGAAAGAGAATTATATTGTTTTTTGTGTCTGTCCACTGTGTGTTACAAATGATTAGAACCCTTTTTATATAGTAGGGGAACTTTAATTATGGTACAATTCTAATTACAAAAGGAAACCCCATGATTTAGCTAATTAACTATTTCTGATTTGATCTGCTCCGAGATTTACGCCATGATCCTCGATCAGTCACCGAGATTTACGCCATGATCGTCGACCAGCCACGGATATCTTGCCTTTCTGTTATTATGCTATCTTCGATCTTACTCGATGTCTGTCTCATTTGGCTTCGATCACTACTAGCTTCGATCTCGACAGGTACTTCGGTTCTGAACTCGGTACCTCATCCTCGTGATATGGCATGTTCCGTTACGAGATCGTCTTTCGATGCAAACTCCCGGTCTCGATCAAATAGTAAAATTAGGT
This sequence comes from Nicotiana otophora, assembly GCA_000715115.1. NCBI lineage: Eukaryota > Viridiplantae > Streptophyta > Magnoliopsida > Solanales > Solanaceae > Nicotiana > Nicotiana otophora. The sequence continues at coordinate 30,169 of AWOL01S0062565.1, forward strand.
GGGCCCGGTTTTAACTGTATACAAATAGTCCCCTCATTTTTTGGAGTATAATGACAAGAAACGAATTGAGCCTTTGATTTTCTACTTCGACCTATCATGACATCATACTTGTGGCGTAAGCGACGAAAGTGACTGAAACGTCCATTCTGTACAGTTACCAAGGCATTAAATGCGTGTCAGTCGATGGTCGGCTACCGTCAATTTTGAACCGTCGTTGTGAAATTTATAAATAGCCCCTCTCTCTACCATTTTGAACTTTTACTTTCAAATTTCTAATCTCCAAAGTTTCTTATATCTTCTAAATGCTTCATCTGCAAATCTATGATTTTCACTGCTAACCTCTTCTCAAAACACCAAATCTTATCATCTCCATTTATTTTTAACTTTAAATCCATACAAAAATGGTAACACATCGAAAATTGTTCCTCAAAAGGAGAACTCTTCTTCATCGCGGTCGGCCGGCGACAAAACACCGGCGAAGCCGCGCCCTGAGGAGTGTGTTCCCGGGGGATGTGTCCTCACTTTCGATTTTAAGACCAATAAAGCCTCGTCGATTCCTGGTCGATGCGAGCCAGTATCGAGGTATATATGCTTGATAACTGAGGGATACCTTAAGCAGGTAAAGAAAGATTGTAACTGGGAGGGTAAATAGGTGGTGATCCCGACCCCCGAAGAGGACATCACCACCCATGTGAAAGGGTTTCTAAGTGTTTACACTTACCCTTTCATGCTGGGCCCCCTCGACCCCGTCGTCGTCGATTTTTGCCGTCAGCATCAAATAACCCTAGGCCAAATCCATCCTTCTTTTTGGCGAATTGTAATTCTGCTTCGATTCTTCGTGAGCAAAGTCGAGGAGATGCCTTTCACCCTCGACCACCTCATCAGGTTATACAGCTCCCGCCTCTATCGAGGCGGGTTAATAAAACTCCAATGTCGGGCTATCAAAGTGTTGTTCTCGAGCATAGATGAGAACAAGGACCGAGGCTGGATGGGCTGGTTCATTAGAGTGATGACTTTCGATCTAATCTTGGCCGAGAAGATGCTATTTCCCGAGCAATGGAATATGAAACGTAAGTACAATCCCATTGTTAGTTCTTATTTATTATTTTGCCCCTTTGCTTCTTCTCATTGATATCCTTTTCCATGATGTAGCGGTCGCTTGGATGCCCGGTGCTATTCCTAACCTCAAGAGCTGGGTTCGGGACCTAGCCTCGACCTCTTCATATGCCGAGCGCTCATGGCGCAATTTATCAAAGGGTCGATGAGAGGCCAAAACTCATGGTAAGCCATTTTTCCACGTCTTTGATGATTTTATTAAAGTATTTCTTACTTGATTTCCTTTCATACATGCCTTGGCGAAGATGCTATTATGAGGACCTTATCTGGTGAGAAGGAGACTTCGATCCCGGCACCGAAACCGGCGAAGGACAAAAAGAGGAAAAAGACCTCACCCTCCGAGGATCCAGAACCTAAGAAGAAGAATGCTCGAAAGCCGAGGAAGAACATCATCTTCTTGACCGAAGAGTCTGTTCGGTGTCTAAAGGAGGAAGACGAATAAGAGGAAGGAGACGACTCTGGGCTGGTGGCCCAAGTGGGAATGAGCACCAAGGCCTCAAAAGCCACAAAATCGGTGAAGGTTACAGAGACTCCGTCTCGAGATGAGGGGGTCTAGGGAAAAGACTTGGGCGAAGTCCCAGAGTCATCGATGATAGAAGATGCCTCCCACCATACTGAGCCAACGGTGGGTATGACTGTCGAGGCCCCTCGAGATGGGGAGATCGCCCCAAGTGATCCACTTGGGGCAATAAGAATTGGAGGCTCCCCGCTACTCCCCTCGTTTTCTGAGGGGATGATTCAAGAGGCTCGAGCCTTGGAGACCCTCTCCATCAAAGGAGCCCATGGAAGGGAAGACCCCTTCTATGATTACTTTACTAGGGTCAAAGATGCTACCGACCTGAGTGACTTGGAGGTCTCGAGGAAAGATTAGGGCGAGGCATCGAGCCTTTTCAACGAAGCGCAGCAAGCTCTGAATCGGGTAAGCCTTAACTCCCCTTGTTGGTATTACCCTTGTGTTTATTTTTCTCTTTTTGTCTAACTTTTTTTCTTCTTTCTGCGTAGGCCTCCGCGTTTCATCGGGAAATATTTTCTCGGTTTCGAGCCGAGATGAGTCGGTGTGAGGCCGACATTCAAAGGCTTAACGAGGAGAGGAATGCCCTCAACCTTCTGGGTAAGCAAAAAGAAGAACAGATCAAGGGCCTCCGAGCCGAGTTGGCCACGACTCACAAAGATTAGACCAACTTGATCGAGTAGGTAATGAAAATCTTAAAAGCTCATGGGCTCGATTCGAGAATGGTGGCTAACATCTCTATCTCACAGCTGCAGCAGAGGCTCGAGCAGCTCCGCGAGGAGGTCAACATGATAAAGGCGGAGTCCTTGGGGTGGAAAGAAGGTATGGACCGCTTTGCTGCAAAAACAGAGACTGCTCGAGCCCAATTATCATCGATCGAAAGTCAGCTTCAAGATATGAAGGAGAAGATATCGTATCAAGCAAGGAAAATAGATGATCTTGAGGCTCAGTTGGCTTCCGAACTTGCCAAGTCCAAATCTGAAGCTGAAAAGGCAAAGGCCGAGGCTATGCGATCGTGGCCGTCTACAGGGATGATACTGAAGTCGCTCAAGTCCAAGCAAGAGAGGCAGTCGAGACCGCTCAAACTCGAGCATATTGGATTGCCAAACTCGCCAAATACTAATCTCGGAGGGAAACCCTCGAGGAGATCCACACTCGAGGTTTCGATCTTACCAACGAGATAGTAAAGGCTAGAGAGCATGAAGCCGAAGCTGGAGTGTTGTCCACTTCTGGTGATGATGATGATGGCAACAAGATCGGGTCCGAGAATGGGGAGGACCTCGATAGAGAAAAATCTGCCCCCGGAGAAGATCATGAACCTTAGGATTTTTCACTTTTGATCTTTTGTATAGGATCCTGATCGGACCTTGTAAATATTCTCATATATATAAAGACCTCTTTCCTTTCTGACTTGTCTTTATTTCATTTATGCCTTGTGAAAGTTTTGTTTTGTTTATGCCTTATGAAAATTTTGTTCATAAGTTCGAGGCTTAGGCAATTTGATCGAAGCCAAACTAGTGTAGTTTTTATAATCGAGTGAGTACTTGCTTGAACTCGGAGTAGGGTGACCCTTAGGTTTTAATTGAGTGAGGATGATTTTTTCGAACTCAAAAATAAACTGGCCCTTTAGGCTCTTAAACTAGACCGATACGGCCATAGCAAAAAGAATGGCTTTCTCCCCTTTTTTGGCTTGAAAAGTTTATTGTTTAATCATATAAATTTTGTTGTGCCCTTAGCACGAAATAAAGGATTTGCTCGAGAGTTCGAACGGTTCCGTACCCATTAAAATTTTCAAGGGTCAATATTATCGAGACCCTTTGTTTCGTAATGCCTTAGCATAAAATAAAGAATTTATTCGAGATTTCAAAGAAATTTAGCCGAGGGTAGCCTTTTTAACCGGTTTGTGAAAATATTTGAAGGCCTATTTAATAACGGAAATCGGACGTCTCTGAACCGTATTGATTTGGCCGTAGCCTTTAACTTGGGATTCGCCTTTTGGGCTTGTTCCCCTGTTATACTTCGAACTTGTTCAAAGTATCAGTCCCCGAGTGGGGTGGCCGTGGCCTATAAAATCGAGGATTGCCTTTTTAAGATTTTACGATTTCGAGGTTTAGTAATTCGATCATATTGATTTTTTGGACGGGAGTCCCCGAGTATCGGGTAAATTTGTTTGAACTTCAGTTGTGATCGGCCCTTAAGCTAGTTTACCCAATAGATTATAAATATGAAATTGTAAAGTATAAATTATCTTAAGCATGGAGCATCTGGTAAGGAAAAGTACTTCTTTCAATAGATTATGCATGCGTACATGTTTTGCCTTTAGGGCTCGAGTAATCTACATAGACACAGTTCATTTTACCGTTTGGTCCTCTACAAAATTTACCTATCGAGACGTTGTCGACATGAAATATTTTCCTTGTAACTATCCAAGGGTGATACCCCCCAGTATTCGAGGTTGATTGTAAAGGAGCCTCAGATACTGTTGAATTGCCCTAATTTATCACGAACAATGGTCGCCTCGTTAAAAACCTAGCCGAAAAACCCATTTGGGACAAAAACCGGTCTAAGAGAAAATGAGTAAAACGCGTGCTTTCAGACCTAAGGACTCTGGGTTTGAAGAATCCTTTGATGTCTTCGATTAAATACCTGCAAATGGTTAGTATAAAATATAAACAAAAATGGAGAAGGTCGTACCTTAGCAGTAATATTGTTTGAGGAGTGATATATTCCAATTGTTTGGCAATTGTTCGTCGTTCGCCATGCCAAGTTTGTAGGATCCTTTTTCCGATGATATCGAGGACCTGGTATGGTCCCTCCCAATTTGGACCAAGTTTTCCTTCGTTTGGGTCTCGATTATTGAGGGTGACCTTCCTGAGAACCAAGTCCCCGATTTTGAAGTGTCGAAGATTGTCTCTTCAATTATAGTACCTTTCGATTCGCTGTTTCTGTGCGGCCATTCGAACGAGGGCGGCTTCCTGTTTTTCATCTAGCGATTCGAGGCTTGTATTCATAGCCTCGTGATTTGACTCTTCCGTTGCATATCAAAACCTGACGCTGGGTTCCCCGACTTTAACATGAATCAGAGCTTCGGCGTCGTATACTAAAGAAAATGGTGTTTCCCTCGTACTAGATTTTGGCGTCGTTCGATATGCCCAAAGGACTTCATGCAATATTTCTCTTCATTTTTAATTAGCGTCGTTCAATCTTTTCTTTAGATTTTGAATGATGGTTTTGTTTGTCGATTCGGCATATTTGTTCCCCCTATGATGATATGGCATCGAGAGGATCCTCTTTATTTTGTGATCTTCGAGAAATTTTGTCACTTTAACGCCGACGAATTACTTTCCATTGTCGCATATGATCTCGGCAGGCATCCCGAATCGGCATATAATGTGGTCCCAGATGAAATCTATGACTTGTTTCTCTCCAATTTTCTCGAAAGCCTGTGCTTCAATCCACTTAGAGAAATAGTCAGTCATAAACAAAATAAATTTAGCTTTACCTGGGGCCGATGGCGGAGGGTCGATGATATCCATTCCTCACTTCATGAATGGCCATGGGGATAAGACTGAGTGGAGTTGCTCTCCGAGCTGGTGAATCATCGGCGCATGCCTTTGATATTTGTCGCACTTTCGAACAAACTCTTTTGTATCCTTCTCCATATCGGTTCAATAGTATCCTGCTCTGATGACTTTGTGAACTAATGATTCGGCACCGGAATGATTTCCACAGGTGCCTTCATGGATTTCTCGTAGGACGTAGTCGGTATCTACTTGTCCCAAACATATTGCCAATGGTCCATCGAACATCCTTCTATATAGGGTTCCATCTTCGGCCAATGTGAATCGTGCGGCCTTCGTACATAGAGTCCTTGATTTTTTAGGATCCGATGGAAGCTTCCTGTTCTTTAGGTACTCGATATATTTATTCCTCCAATCCCAAGTCAGACTTGTAGAGTTGATTTCGGCATGGCCTTCTTCGATTACTAATCTTGAAAGTTGTACGACAGTCCCCGAGCTAATCTCGCCATCTTCGACTGATGACCCCAAATTTGCAAGGGCATCGGCCTTTCTGTTTTGTTCTCGAGGCACATGCTGTAAGGTCCATTCTTTAAACCGATGTAGAGTCACATGTAAATTGTCCAAGTACCTCTGCATTCGATCTTCTCGGACCTCGAAATTTCTGTTGACTTGGTTTACCATGAGCAGGGAGTCACATTTGGCCTCGATGACTTCTGCTCACAAACCTTTAGCTAGCTCGAGACCTGCAATTATGGCCTCATACTCTGCTTCATTGTTAGTTAACTTGGAAGTTTTGATATCTTGTCTAATTGTATTACCCGTAGGCGGCTTCAAAACGATGCCTAGCTTGGACCCCTTCGCGTTCGAAGTGCCGTATGTGAAGAGGGTCCGCACCCCCGATGATGTACCCGATTTTAATAATAGTTCCTTTTCGACCTCGGGTACGAGGGCTGATGTAAAGTCGACCACGAAGTCCGCTAAGATTTGATACTTGTGGTCATTCGGGGTCGATACTCGATATCGTACCTACTGATTTCGACGGCCCATTTGGCCAATTGGCCCAAAAGTTCGGGTTTATGCAAAATATTACGAAAGGGATAAGTAGTCACCACACAGATCGGGTGACATTGAAAATATGGTATTAATTTCCTAGATGCGCTTATTAAGGCAAAAACTAATTTTTCTAAGTGTGGATACCGGGTCTCGACCTCACCTAGAGTTCGAATAACATAGTAAATAAGAAATTGCGTACCTTGCCTTCTCGAACTAAGACCTCACTTACCGCGATTTCCGAGACTGCTAAGTACAAGTATAGTTGTTCGTACGCTTTCGGAGTATGAAGCAACGGCGGGCTCGAGAGGTACCGCTTTAGTTCTTCCAATGCTTGTTGGCATTCCGGGGTCCATGCAAAATTGTTGTTCTTTTTAAGCAGTGAGAAGAACCTATGACTTCTATCTGAAGACCTCGAGATGAATCGGCCTAGGGCGTCTATGCGCCCTGTTAATCTTTGTACGGCCTTAACATTATCCACGACTGTGATATCTTCGATCGCCTTGATCTTGTCGGGTTTGATTTCAGTACCCTGATTTGATACCATAAAGCCGAAAAACTTGCCCGAGCCGACTCTAAATGCACATTTCTCCGGGTTGAGTTTCATGTTGTATTTCCTTAGTAAATCGAAGGTCTCCTGCAAATGTGTCAAATGGTCCTCTGCTCGCAGGGATGTAGCTAGCATATTGTCAATATAAACTTCCATTGACTTACCTATTTGTTCTTCGAACATTCGATTTACTAAGTGTTGATACGTGGCACCAGCACTTTTTAGTCCAAACGGCATTACATTATAATAATAGGTGTCGTACTTAGTGATAAACGAAGTCTTTTACTGATCCTCCGGGTTCATTTGTATTTGATTGTACCAGGAGTAGGCATCGAAAAAACTAACGATCTCATGGCCGGGCGTGGCATCGATCATGCGATCGATATTCGGCAGAGGAAAAGAGTTTTTAGGATATGCTTTGTTTAAATCTTTATAGTCTATGCACATTCTAAGTTTATTTCCCTTTTTAGGGAATACGACTATGCTTGCTAACCATTCGGTATATTTTACCTCCCGAATGGATCCTATTTTGAGAAGTTTGGTTACCTCGTCCTTGATGAATGCATATTTTACCTCGGACTGGGGTCTTCTCTTTTGTTTTACCGGGCGGAACTTCGGGTCCAAGCTCAGTCGATGCGTAGCGATTTCTGACGGGATCCCTATGATATCTAAATGGGACCAAGCAAAACAATCCATATTATTGATAAGTAATTTAATGAGTTTTTCACTGAGCTTGGGGGTTAACCCCGTACCCAGGTATACCTTTCGATCGGGTAGATGCTCGATCAGTACGACTTGCTCCAGCTCCTCGATAGTCGATTTGGTGGGGTCGGAATCCTCAGGGATTATGAAGAATCGAGGGATCCAATAGTCATCGTCATCGTCAGTTCCCTGCTTCTCCGATTGAGTCAAGGCTGGTAGTTGTGGTTGCTATTTAGCTTCCTATTTTCCTTTGGACTCCGATCCTTTTGTCGATGAAGGCGCTGATACTGGTATCACTTCATCGACCGCGAACAGCTCTTTGGCAGCATGTTATTTCCCATACACTGTTTTTACTCCATCTGATGTTGGGAACTTCAGCATTTGGTGAAGGGTTGAGGGGACTGCCCTCATATTGTATATAAACAAATATTACAATAACAATAACAATACAAAAAGGAAACATTTAGTAAATATAACCCAATGTGCATTTGCTATTGTAGTTAGAAACTTGAACAAATTATGAAGTCATCTATTTTGTAGTTTAGATCGACTAAATTATAATCTGTTATTTCACTTGCGTTCATTATACAAGTCTGTATTATGAAATAATTAAATATCCAACCAAAAAACATAAAGGTACGAACGGAGTGCCTCAAGACGTTATAAACTTGTATTATATGACTCAGGAGGTACAAATGTGAAATGTATTTCTCTAAGACGACTAAGAGTACTAACATCTCAAAGGAGGGAAGAATGATCCAAGATAGCTTCAATAAGATTTAAGGCTGATTCGTGAACCTCACCTATATATGAATTTGAAGTAGTACATGAATTTAACCTTGTCGTACGTCACTTAAGTCCTTTTTAACTTTGAACCAATTTCTAGTATTCACGTCTCAGGACTTAGGAGTATGAGTGTGTATGGACCGGATTGGTTCGGTTTCTATCAAAATCAAATTAAACTAACTATATCGGTTTGGATTGGTTCGATTTTGTTAGGTTTTTCGGGTTTTTGGGTTTTTTTTATTACATGAATATAATTTCAATCTTACTTTGTTAAATATTTTACAACTAAACACATGTTTAGTAAAAATTTAAAAAATTAAAAAACATATGATCTATTAAACTATTTTTACGGGAAAATTTTTATAGTAACACATAATAGTTATTTTTTGGTCGCCTCACAATAAGTTTTCCTTGATGTACACTTTCAAGGTTAACCGAATTTAATAATTAAACATAAAAATTAATATGATATCTAAATTATATTCTATTTAATTTTAAATTATCGAAATACCATTTCAAATTCGAAAAAGATATACAAATTTAATAGATCTTGACATATGAATATAAAAGAGCAATGAGATTGACATATTTTAATAACACTTGATAAGAAAGTGATCATACAACACATTATTTAAAGTTAATAAAAATGGAGCATTTAATATTCTATTAAATAGTACATCTCATAAGAGAATCCCAAATATTTCTAGACATTTTTTTAAAGAATTCTATATAAAGTCTTAAAAGTATATATAAAAATTATATATTTATATGTCGGTTTGGTTTGATTTTTTTACTCAATACCAAACCTAATCGGGTTTTTAATTGGTTTGGTTTGACTTTTTGGTTTGGTGCGGTTTCCTTGTTCGGTTTATACACCCCTACTTAAGAGCAACAAACTACTACATTCATTTTGTAGATGGATATGGATAAAATGCAATAAATAAAATTCCTTAAACTTCAAATTTTGTTGTTTATTTACAACCTTTATACAACAATAATAACTATGTCTCAATCTCAAATAATTTTCTTGTATTACTTTTCTTGTATTAAAGTGGATTTAAGTAGAAGAATACAACATATTTAAGACTTATTTAAATAACTTGCAACTACTTTTCGAAAATTATATATAATACAACTTATTTTAAAATCTCACCTTTTTAATTAAATTATACATAACTTTTCATCACTAATATCTCTCTTAAAACTCATTATTGAACCTAAAAATAGGGATTATACCAATTAAAGCATAACACTACATTGAATTTAAAATTATCATATTTTCTCTCTCATCAAATAATATCTCACCACCCGTCACTCCCACATCAAATTCTGAAACTATTTCTCTTTAGATACGGTGATGGAATTGAATTGGAACCATTCTTATCACCCTAACTTGTCTTCTCCCCACAATATTATAAATTATATCTCGGATATCGTATAATACTTATTTATGTAAATACACTTTAATATAAATTAAAGGTAGACTATGTTAAAATTGTTCTATGTATTTTTGCAAAGTGTTAATTAATATTTGTATATTATATAGTTATATATAATATATGTATTATATATACTATATATTTACCAGTTCAAATTTATTGACGGACTCCCAACACTTTTTGCTGAAAGAGTTAGAAAAAATCTTCGTGGAACATCAATGACTATAGATTATAATAGCTATATACCTATGAAAAGCTCATTAGTGTATGCACACAAGAAGGCTTAGCTCTATGTAATGAGATTAAGTTAAGTCAGAAAATTAAGAAATATCGTCTTAATGAAAGACAACAGTTAGGAGAATTCCGTGAATAATTTGCCATAGATGTTCCTAAGAATAAAAAGTCTCATAGATATAAGAAAGATCAGGAAAAACCTTATAGGTATAAAAAGAAGAATAAAGGATCTTCTCGTAAGAGATCTGAACGGAAAGATAAGAGAAGAAAAGCTTATAAGCATAGAAAGGATTTTATAAAATCCAACAAGCCTAATGCATGTTATAAATGTGGCAGAGTAGGCCATTATGTTAGAGATTGTAAAGTCAAGGATAAGATTAAGAGCCCTGTGTATTGTATATATATGCATTTTTGCAAAGTGTTAATTAATATTTGTATATTATATAGTTATATATAATATATGTATTATATATACTATATATTTACCAGTTCAAATTTATTGACGGACTCCCAACACTTTTTGCTGAAAGAGTTAGAAAAAATCTTCGTGGAACATCAATGACTATAGATTATAATAGCTATATACCTATGAAAAGCTCATTAGTGTATGCACACAAGAAGGCTTAGCTCTATGTAATGAGATTAAGTTAAGTCAGAAAATTAAGAAATATCGTCTTAATGAAAGACAACAGTTAGGAGAATTCCGTGAATAATTTGCCATAGATGTTCCTAAGAATAAAAAGTCTCATAGATATAAGAAAGATCAGGAAAAACCTTATAGGTATAAAAAGAAGAATAAAGGATCTTCTCGTAAGAGATCTGAACGGAAAGATAAGAGAAGAAAAGCTTATAAGCATAGAAAGGATTTTATAAAATCCAACAAGCCTAATGCATGTTATAAATGTGGCAGAGTAGGCCATTATGTTAGAGATTGTAAAGTCAAGGATAAGATTAAGAGCCCTGTGTATTGTATATATATGCATTTTTGCAAAGTGTTAATTAATATTTGTATATTATATAGTTATATATAATATATGTATTATA
>AWOL01S0062567.1:7394-46209 GCA_000715115.1 Nicotiana otophora
TCTTAGGAAGCCTCAACTACATTACTGATTTTATCCCTAACATTAGACAGGTCTGTGAACCTCTTTACAAACGACTTAGGAAGAATACCCTGGAGTTCAGAACAAACACAGTCTGTCATCCAAGTTAAAAGACTTGCTCAAAACCTTCCTTGTTTAGGAATCCCTAACCCAGAAGCTTCTATGATAGTTGAAACTGATGCTTCAGATATAGGTTACGGAGGTATCCTTAAACAAAAGGTTTCCATTGAGTCTTCTAAACAATTGGTTCGTTTTACTTCAGGAATCTGGAATTCCGCTCAGAAAAATTATTCTACGGTTAAGAAAGAAGTCTTGTCTATAGTGCTATGTATCACTAAATTCCAAGATTATCTTATTAACAAAGAATTTTTGGTTAGAGTAGATTGTAAATATGCTAAAGAAATTCTTAAAGGATGTCAAACCTCTTGTTTCAAAACAAATATTTGCTAGATGGCAAGCTCTACTATCTAGCTTTGATTTTAAAATTGAATTTATCAAAGGAGAGGAAAACTCTTTACATGATTTTCTAACAAGAGAATTTTTTACAGGGAAAAAAATGAGGCCCTTCAGGCCTAATGCTCCTTCCAGAGAAACCAATAAACCTCAAATGGCTAGACCATTTGTCCCTCTTCCCATTACTCCTACTAAGACATCAGCCCCTCAAAGACCACCTGTTTCTTTTCAAAACCGGTATACAGCTCTAGCTGAATACCCAAAATTACCAGCACCAATTCCAGTTCCCTCAGAGAAACTTACCAAACCCCAACCTAAGCCTTTAGAAAAAGGATCAGCATCTAGCTCTACAGTTCAGACAAAAGAGAGCTATGCCATGAAAGTCCCAGAGACTTTTGCAGAAGCAGTCAACCCTTCAGTAAGAAAGGCACCACAAGAAGAAAAGTTCAAGTACATTACCCACCAGGTATTACCCATATTAGCCATAGATAAGGAATATGAAGGTCTTAGACTAGAAGGGATTTTACGGATTTCAATTACGTGGATACTGATAGTCCATACAAGACGAGGATATTCTACGAAGCTATCCTCATTGATACAGACTCCATTGAAGTAGAACATACTTTATGTGATAATAAACCAGGATTTATTAATTATTCTAGGTTTACAATAAAGAAAATTTTATCACCTTTTGAGTGGATTGCAGATCACTTGCACACACCGGTTGCACTTACCATGACACATCGTCCCCAGACTTATAACTGGCACGATTACAAAGCAGCATGGTNATGATTTTCTAACAAGAGAATTTTTTACAGGGAAAAAAATGAGGCCCTTCAGGCCTAATGCTCCTTCCAGAGAAACCAATAAACCTCAAATGGCTAGACCATTTGTCCCTCTTCCCATTACTCCTACTAAGACATCAGCCCCTCAAAGNCTTGGTTTGTTAAATATAGCTTAGATATTACTAAAGCTGTAATTCCGAGATGGTTCTACGAATGGTGGAACTTATTTGGAGGAAACAGAGAAATCCTCCCTCAGCAATTCCTCAACAGGTTTGACGATTGTCAGACCAAAGAGGCCATTTCAACTCTACTAGAGCACATCAAAATGTGCAAATATTTTATCCAGAAACATATATCCTTCATTGTCAGTTGGAACTTCACTAAGGCAGAATTTGATAGAATCAAATATCTATCTAAAGAAGTCAATATCAAGGGATGGACTCCTAAACAGCAAGTCCCTAAGGTTCAAAAGAATATTCAACAAAGCTTCCAGAAAGCTTCGCCTTCCAAGACAGCTATCAAAGAAAAGCTGAAGCAAGCTCTACAAAACATAGAAGACTATGAAGAAAACCAAATCATGCAATTGATTGAACATGGTGCTTCTACAGGAGAAAGCAGTAATGGTGACATGTGCGATCCTAAAGGAATTGCATTAGCATACATGGACCCAAACTATGACTAACGAAGTCTCACCTACCAAGACCGACAAAAGTATCCATCAGCAAGGACCGACAGAGTCTCTATCAGCAAAGGAATCTCGTCCTTTTACTATTTACCTTTAAAAAAGAAGACAATTTTTTACTGTTTGCTTTTAAGATTGGACCACCCATTACTGATTGTCGGCTACCTTAGATTGTCGATTAATCTAGACCGCACAATTGTACGCCTAAGATCAAAGGCATCTTTCTCTTAGTCTATTTAAGACTCTTATTCCCCATTGTAAGAGGCATCAAAAATTTCTCCAAATTTTCTAAGACCTCTCCCCCCCTGTATTATTCATTTTTCCGCTGCAATGTTTTAGTATTCAGTCAATAAAACTCTTTATAAGTTTTCTCAAGGGCTTTACTTATACTGTCTTTAAGTAATTTTATACTGCACTTCATTTCGACAACTTGGTAGGAACATTAAACCAAACCCAGGCTTCAAAATCGCTGAGTTCTCTAAGGACAAATATCCAAAACTCAAAGATATCTTTGAAGTCAGTGGTAATGTTCTAGACAAAATCAACAAACAGTTGGCTGATCTTAGTATTTCCAAGGAGATACCCAAAGATGGTAAAATATCCACCATCCAAGAAAAGGAAGATCTCCTCCATAAGCTTATAAATGAACGCTTTCATAATTACAAAAATTATCATAAGCGTTCCTCGTTTCCAGATATCCAATACAAGGAGACAGTATAAGTAAAGCACTTGAGGAAACTTACAAAGAGTTTTATTGACTTAATACTAAAACATAGAAGACTATGAAGAAAACCAAATCATGCAATTGATTAAAGATGCTGCTTGTACAGGCAAAAGCAGTAATGATGACACGTGCGATCCTAAAGGAATTGCATTAGCATACATGGACCCAAACTACGACTAACAAAGTCTCACCTACCAAGACCGACAGAAGTCTCCATCAGCAAGGACCGACAGAGTCTCTATCATTAAAGGAATCTCATCCTTTTACTATTCACCTTTAAAAAAGAAGACAACTTTTTACTGTTTGCTTTTAAGATTGGACCACCCATTTTTGATTGTCGGCTACCTTAGATTGTCGATTAATCTAGACCGCACAATTGTACGCCTAAGATCAAAGGCATCTTTCTCCTAGTCTATTTAAGACTCCCATTCCCCATCGTAAGAGGCATCGAAAATTTCTCCAAATTTTCTAAGACCTCTCCCCCTGTATTATTCATATTTTTCGCTGCAATGTTTTACTATTCAGTTAATAAAACGCTTTGTACTTTAAGTAATTTTATACTGCACTTCGTTTCGATCTCAACTTGGTATCAGAGCCATGTTGGCAGTATACGTACTTAGTATGAGCAGCTAAGTACATATACTGTCTAGGGCATGGCAAAATTACTTTCAACTATGGTATTATAAATTTTATTTATGCCTATATCTATTGTATACAGTCTTTTAAACTCTTGATCTAAAATGTTTTAAGGTTTTGTATGAGGTGATTATTTTCTCTATATGTATGTGGTAACCGATTAATATCCGGCTCAGACGTTGGCTAGCCTGAAAGAAATAGGTCGTTGTTGCCGTGGTAGGCGTTTAGACCTTGCTAGGTGATCCCGTCGCCAAGATGAACTTAGAGAAAAAGATGTAAAACCAAGAAGACACCACTGAGAAACCATTAGATCTAAGAAGTTAAGGTACTGTATCAGTTAGATATCTGCATATTTACTATTTATTTATACNGCGTTTAGACCTTGCTAGGTGATCCCGTCGCCAAGATGACCTTAGAGAAAAAGATGTAAACCCAAGAAGATACCACTAAGAAACCTTTAGATCTAAGAAGTTAAGGTACTGTATCAGTTAGATATCTGCATATTTACTATTTATTTATACATGTTGAATAGTTATTTTCGCCCTATAAGCCCCTAGACTATATTTGCATAAATATGAACTCAAACCAGCATGTTTTAAACAGTGTTAATTTATCTTCTACAGCAACTAAGATTGCTAAATTAGAAACGGATTTACAAAATTGGAATATCCCCAATGAAACTTTTAAAAAGATTTATGAATTAGGAAATTTCAGTTTCATTAAGAAGCATAACATTAAGACTTGTGAGTCCACTATTGCTATTAATAATTCTTTAGAAATTATTAAATAATGTTTTGAGCATGATTTGAATAGATATAGAAGTCAATTCAATTATTTGCATATTGGTCTCGTTCAGATTGCTGTCAAACCTCTCTTCAGGAAAGGTTTAGACGTACCCATCTGCGTCCTTCTAAGAAATGCTCGTCTCCTAAACTTCGACGATTCTCTCTTAGGAGTCCTTTAAAGTAACCTAGCCAATGGCCCGGTATACTTTAATTTCTATCCTAATTTCTCGGTAGATATCAATGACCCTAACGTCATGGATACTTTGACCTTAAACGTCAAAACCAAGAACATGAATAAAAAAATCAATACTCGTGAAGTAGCTATCATTCACAGAGTCTATTACAGACTCATGGACACTACTCTTGCACCCAAAGCTCGAGTTGAAAGTGTCAAAGGAGTCACTATGCTTATGGAAGCAAATACTGACCATAGTACAATATTTGTTCCTAGACTCCTTAACTGGAATGATATACTTACTAGTGATGAGTGGCACTTCGATGCCATAACCCAACCTTCTACTTCGAATCTTGAAAGATCTCAAATTGAACAGGTAATTCAATTCCTTGATGGATCAATTTATCTTAAATTCTTAGGAATGAGTTCTAATCACTCGAGCAGAACTAGTTCCTTTAGAAGAAGGACTACTGTTCCTTCCGTACCTTCTTCTTTCAAACCCCCGGAAGAAGACGCAATTGAAAACGTCGATACTTCTGTTCCAACCACTGGTAACGACAAAGGGAAAGTTACGGGAGTAGATTTCTCCCATACAATCCCAAAAGTTTATTACCAAAATCATCCCGCTAGTCCAACTCCTAGCGATATGTATCCTCCTCGGGAAGAAGTCCCTGAACATCTCAAGATGATCAGATCTGGTGATCCTTATGAACTGGATCAAAAGAAGATCGATCGTCAGTGGTCTCACCCTGATAACATACCTAAAAGAAAATGGTATGTTGCAACATATTCTCTTGAACAGAGAAAAGACTTCAGAGATTGCTGAATATCAGACATGAAAAGAATGAGATGTGAAATTGATTTCTTTAAGTGGTTTGAAATATTTGGCAAATACGAACATCAGAAGGACTGTCTGCAAGTCCTTATTAACAAATGGTATACAGCCAACAACAAAGTTGTTGAATCTGTCACTCCTCCTCTAGAAGGAATAAAATTCCCAGTCTCCAATGTTGTTGTCTCTGCTTCTCCTTTTAAAACCAAAAGTGAGAAACCTACAAATATGGTTGCTTGTTCTGATCTCGATCGAGTTATTGAACAAAACAATTACTCGAATCAACTCCTTTATGTCATTTCTCGACAAATAGAAGACTCCAAAGAAAAGTCTCTATTCAGTGGAAAGCCAACCTTTTCACAAGCCAGTTCTGGTAGGAACATTGAACCAAACCCAGGCTTCAAAATCGCTGAGTTCTCTAAGGACAAATATCCAAAACTCAAAGATACCTTTGAAGTCAGTGGTAATGTTCTAGACAAAATCAACAAATAGTTGGTTGATCTTAATATTTTCAAGGAGATACCCAAAGATGGTAAAATAGCCACCATCCAAGAAAAGGAAGATCTCCTCTACAAGCTTACAAATGAACGCTTTCATAATTACAAAAATTATCATAAGCGTCCCTCGTTTCCAGTTATCCAATACGAGGAAAATCACTTTCTTGCCTCTACTTCTCACGAAGGAAGAAGCATAATCGAGTGGAATATTAATGCCCTGGCAGAGCATCAAATATACCATAAACCCCATGAAATGGGAGTTTGTATTACAGCTNGATTAGAGCAGGTTCTTAAACAAGCCAAGACTTATGATTATAAGTCAGAAAACGAAGAAGAACCTAGACTTCATGAAAATGAGTATCATTCTGAGAATGAAGACTCTATAGACCTTCGTCTTACCAAAGATAAGACCTTATCATCTCAAGCTCCCGGCCTTACGGTCANAATGCCCTGGCAGAGCATCAAATATACCATAAACCCCATGAAATGGGAGTTTGTATTACAGCTTACAAGATAAGAGGATCTTCTGATAAGGAAGCCGCCNTAAAATCGCTTTACTCTATAGCGGTGCAGATCGTAGCTGCATCATGAAAGGCATTGTTCCAACCCAGTACTTAGAAAAAAGTACTTCCAAATTATACTCCGCTACAGGTGAACAGCTACGTATTAATTACAAGCTTTCCAAANAAGGAAGCCGCCTCTATGATTGTAGCTGGATTCACGGGCATGTTGAAACATTGGTGGGATAATTATTTCACTAAAGATGTTAGACAAGCCGTCTACTCTGCTATGGTTGTTGAAACCGTAGTCAAAACAGAAGGAACTACCTCTACTGCTATGGTTATAGGTGGAACTATTACCCCCATGGAAACTACCTCACAAATAACTAGAGAAGATGCCTGTACTACCCTTCTCTATCACATAGCAAAATACTTCATCGGAGAACCCAAACTCTTCCAAGACAGGAGTTTACAAATTCTGAATAATCTATCCTTTCCATCTTTAGATGACTTTATCTGGCATAAAAACCAATTTATCAGCAAGGTTATGATTAGACCTGACTGTCATCTAGACTTTTGGAAAGAACGTTTCATCAGCGGTCNCTGTCTCAGCATATCACCTTTTAAAAGTATGAAATAAAAGTTAAGAAAATCGAGCAGATTTTAAAAACCACGGAGATAGTTACTAAAATAGCTAATCTTCAAAACAATTTTGAAAGAGAAATATGCTCTGATTTTCCTAACGCTTTTTGGGAAAGAAAAAAGCATTTAGTTGAACTCCCTTACATTGAAGAATTCAATGAACAGGTCATCCCTAACAAGGCAAGACCTATTCAGATGAATCATGAAATAATGGAAATTTTCAAAAATGAGATTTCAAATCTCCTAAAAAACAACATTATTCGTCCCTCTAAATCTTCTTGGAGTTGCTCTGTATTTTATGTCAACAAGAGTGTAGATAAAGAGAGAGGTACCCCCCGATTAGTTATAAACTATAAACCATTGAATGTTGTCCTTAAATAGATTAGATATCCCATCCCCAATAAAAGGTATCTCCTGAAAAGAACTTACAAAGCTAATGTTTACAGTAAGTTCGATATGAAATATAGTTTCTGGAAAATTCAAGTAGCTAAGAAAGACAGATACAAAACGGCTTTTAATGTTCCTTTCGGTCAATACGAATGGAATGTAATGCCATTCGGGCTCAAAAATGCCCCATCTGAGTTTCAGAATATCATGAACTCCATCTTTAATGATTACAGTTATATGTCTATTGTTTATATAGATGCTATACTTATATTTTTTGATAATATAGATTCTCACTTCAAGCATCTCAACACCTTCCTGAAAGTTGTTAAGAGAAATGGTTTGGTAGTTAGTGCCCAGAAGATTAAGCTCTTCCAAACCACTATTAGATTCTTAGGTCACGACCTTTACCAAGGATCTTATAAACCTATTTGCAGAGCCATAGAGCTCTCATCCAAATTTCCTAATGAAATTACTGATAAAACCCAACTACAGAGGCTCTTAGGAAGCCTCAACTACATTACTGATTTTATCCCTAACATTAGACAGGTCTGTGAACCTCTTTACAAACGACTTAGGAAGAATACCCTGGAGTTCAGAACAAACACAGTCTGTCATCCAAGTTAAAAGACTTGCTCAAAACCTTCCTTGTTTAGGAATCCCTAACCCAGAAGCTTCTATGATAGTTGAAACTGATGCTTCAGATATAGGTTACGGAGGTATCCTTAAACAAAAGGTTTCCATTGAGTCTTCTGAACAATTGGTTCGTTTTACTTAAGGAATCTGGAATTCTGTTCAGAAAAATTATTCTACGGTTAAGAAAGAAGTCTTGTCTATAGTGCTATGTATCACTAAATTCCAAGATTATCTTATTAACAAAGAATTTTTGGTTAGAGTAGATTGTAAATCTGCTAAAGAAATTCTTCATAAGGATGTCAAAAATCTTGTTTCAAAACAAATATTTGCTAGATGGCAAGCTCTACTGTCTAGCTTTGATTTTAAAATTGAATTTATCAAAGGAGAGGAAAACGTTTTACCTGATTTTCTAACAAGAGAAGTTTTCAGGGAAACAATGAGGCCCTTCAGGCCTAATGCTCCTTCCAGAGAAACCAATAAACCTCAAATGGCTAGACCATTTGTCCCTCTTCCCATTACTCCTACTAAGACATTAGCCCCTCAAAGGCCACCACTTTCTTTCCAAAACCGGTATACAGCTCCAGCTAAATACCCAAAATTACCAGCACCAATTCCAGTTCCCTCAGAGAAACTTACCAAACCCCAACCTAAGCCTTTAGAAAAAGGATCAGCATCTAGCTCTACAGTTCAGACAAAAGAGAGCTACGCCATGAAAGTAGATAGATATTTGATTCTATCAAATTCCTCCTTAGTGAAGTTCCAACTGACAATGAAGGATATACGTTTCTGGATAATCTATTTGCACATTTTGATGTGCTCTGGTAGAGTTGAAATGGCCTCTTTGGTCTGAAAATCATCAAACCTAGTGAGGAATTGCTGAGGGAGGATTTCTCTGTTTCCTCCAAATAAGTTCCACCATTCGTAGAACCATCTCAGAATTACAGCTTTAGTAATATCTAAGCTATATTTAACAAACCAAGTATGTCCTGGCCGAAGATACATAAAATTAAATCATGCTGCTTTGTAATCGTGCCAGTTATAAGTCTGGGGATGATGTGTCATGGTAAGTGCAACTAGTGTGTGCAAGTGATCTGCAAATCACTCAAAAGGTGATAAAACTGAGTACTAAAACATTGCAGCGGAAAATATGAATAATACAGGGGGGGGGAGGTCTTAGAAAATTTGGAGAAATTTTCGATGCCTCTTACAATGGGGAATGAGAGTCTTAAATAGACTAAGAGAAAGATGCCTTTGATCTTAGGCGTACAATTGTGCGGTCTAGATTAATCAACAATCTAAGGTAGCCGACAATCAGTAATGGGTGGTCCAATCTTAAAAGAAAACAGTAAAAAGCTGTCTTTTTCTTTTAAAGGTGAATAGTAAAAGGATGAGATTCCTTTTCTGATAGAGACTCTGTCGGTCCTTGCTGATGGAGACTTCTGTCGGTCTTGGTAGGCGCAACTTCCTTAGTCGTAGTTTGGGTCCATGTATGCTAATGCAATTCCTTTAGGATCGCACATGTCACCATTACTGCTTTCTCCAGTAGAAGCAGCATCTTCAATCAATTGCATGATTTGCTTTTCTTCATAGTCTTCTATATTTTGTAGAGCTTGTTTCAGCTTTTCTTTGAGAGCTGTCTTGGAAGGCGAAGCTTTCTGGAAGCTTTGTTGAATATTCTTTTGAACCTTAGGAACTTGCTGTTTAAGAGTCCATCCCTTGATCTTGACTTCATTAGATAGATATTTGATTCTATCAAATTCTGCCTTAGTGAAGTTCCAACTGACAATGAAGGATATACGTTTCTGGATAAAATATTTGCACATTTTGATGTGCTCTGGTAGAGTTGAAATGGCCTCTTTGGTCTGAAAATCGTCAAACCTGTTGAGGAATTGCTGAGGGAGGATTTCTCTATTTCCTCCAAATAAGTTCCACTATTCGTAGAACCATCTCGGAATTACAGCTTTAGTAATATCTAAGCTATATTTAACAAACCAAGTATGTCCTGGCCTAAGATACATAAAATTAAACCATGCTGCTTTGTAATCGTGCCAGTTATAAGTCTGGGGACGCTGTGTCATGGTAAGTGCAACTGGTGTGTGCAAGTGATCTACAAACCACTCAAAAGGTGATAAAATTTGCTTAATTGTAAACCTAGAATAATTAATAAATCCTGGTCTATTATCACATAAAGTATGTTCTACTTCAATGGAGTCTGTATCAATGAGGATGGCTTCGTAGAATTTCCTCGTCTTGTATGGACTATCAGTATCCACGTAATTGAAATCCGTAAAACAAGGTTTGATTAGGTCTTCTAGTCTAAGACCTTCATATTCCTTATCTAGGGCTAATATGGGTAATACCTGGTGGGTAATGTACTCGAACTTTTCTTCTTTGTGAAGATCTTACTGAAGGGTTGACTGCTTCTACAAAAGTCTCTGGGACTTTCATGGCGTAGCTCTCTTTTGTCTGAACTGTAGAGCTAGATGCTGATCCTTTTTCTAAAGGCTTAGGTTGGGGTTTGGTAAGTTTCTCTGAGGGAACTGGAATTGGTGCTGGTAATTTTGGGTATTCAGCTAGAGCTGTATACCAGTTTTGGAAAGAAAGTGATGGCCTTTGAGGGGCTGATGTCTTAGTAGGAGTAATGGGAAGAGGGACAAATGGTCTAGCCATTTGAGGTTTATTGGTTTCTCTGGAAGGAGCATTAGGCCTGAAGGGCCTCATTTTGTTAGAAAATTAGGTAAAGAGTTTTCCTCTCCTTTGATAAATTCAATTTTAAAATCAAAGCTAGATAGTAGAGCTTGCCATCTAGCAAATATTTGTTTTGAAACAAGATTTTTGACATCCTTTTGAAGAATTTCTGATATCCAGCAATCTCTGAAGTCTTTTCTCTGTTCAAGAGAATATGTAGCAACATACCATTCTCTTTTAGGTATGTTATCAGGGTGAGACCACTGGCGATCGATCTTCTTTTGATCCAGTTCATAAGGATTACCAGATCTGATCATCTTGAGATATTCAGGGACTTCTTCCTGAGGAGGATACATATCGCTAGGAGTTGGACTAGCAGGATGATTTTGGTAATAAACTTTTGGGACTGTATGGGAGAAATTTACTCCTGTAACTTTCCCTTTGTCGTTACTATTGGTTGGAACAGAAGTATCGACGTTTTCAGTTACGTCTTCTTCCGGGGGTTTAAAAGAAGAAGGTACGGAAGGAACAGTAGTCCTTCTTCTAAAGGAACTAGTTCTGCTCGAGAGATTAGAACTCATTCCTGAGAATTTAAGATCAATTGATCCATCAGGGAATTAAATTACCTGTTCAATTTGAGATATTTCAATATTCAAAGTAGAAGGTTGGGTTATGACATCGAAGTGCGACTCATCACTAGTAAGTATATCATTCCAGTTAAGGAGTCTAGGAACAAATACTGTACTATGGTCAGTATTTGCTTCCATAAGCATAGTGACTCCTTTGACACTTTCAACTCGAGCTCTAGGTGTAAGAGTAGTGTCCATGAGTCTGTAATAGACTCTGTGAATGATAGCTACTTCACGAGTATTAATTTTGCTATTCATGTTCTTTATTTTGATGTTTAAGGTCAAAGTATCCATGACGTTAGGGTCATTGATATCTACCGAGAAATTAGGATAGCAATTAAAGTATACCGGGCCATTGGCTCGGTTACTTTGATGGAATCCTAAGAGATAATCGTCAAAGTTTAGGAGACGAGCATCTTTTAGAAGGACGCAGATGGGTATGTCTAAACCTTTCCTGAAGAGAGGTTTGACAACAATCTGAACGAGACCAATGCAAATAATTGAATTGACTTCTATATCTATTCAAATCATGCTCAAAAAATAATTTAATAATTTCTAAAGAATTATTAATAGCAACAGTGGACTCACAAGTCTTAATGTTATGCTTCTTAATGAAACTGAAATTTCCTAATTCATAAATCTTTTTAAAAGGTTCATTGGGAATATTCCATTTTTGTAAATCAGTTTCTAATTTAGCAATCTTAGTTGCTGCGGAAGATAAATTAACACTGTTTAAAACATGCTGGTTTGAGTTCATATTTATGAAAATACAATCTAGGGGTTTATAGGGAGAAAATAACTATTCAACACGTATAAATAAATAGTAAATATGCAGATATCTAAGTGATACAGTACCTTAACTTCTTAGATCTAAAGGTTTCTCAGTGGTGTCTTCTTGGTTTTACATCTTTTTCTCTAAGGTCATCTTGGCAACGGGATCACCGAGCAAGGTCTAAACGCCTACCTCGGCAATAGCGACCTATTTCTTTCAGGCTAGCCAATGTCTGAGCCGGATATTAATCGGTTACCACATACATATAGAGAAAATAATCACCTCATACAAACCCTTAAAACATTTTAGATCAAGAGTTTAAAAGACTGTATACAATAGATATAGGGATAAATAAAATTTATAATACCATAGTTGAAAGTAATTTTGCCATGCCCTAAACAGTATATGTACTTAGCTGCTCATACTAAGTACGCATACTGCCAACTTGGTGGTTGGATATATGATGAGTATTATGTGGATGCGAAATGCACTTAAAAGGTTTGGATGTGATAGAGAAGAATTTTACTTGGGATCCAAGAGGACTATGAATGTTTGATTTTTATCTTACTGTGTTGTACAATATCGAGTTATGAGTGTGTTGAGGTTTCCTTCAGTTGTTCATTTGTGAAATGAAGTATATTCTTATATCTTATTGACGAGTTTAGACTCGGGAAGATTAAGTTATTGCATAGTGGTTGTGACCATGATACGACATAGAGAGATACCAGTTTGAGGCTAAGCAAGTGGGTGATCTCTTATGGGATGTTCTGAGGTTGTGTGATCCTTACCCAGTGGGATGTGTGTGTGCTACACTTAGAGAGTTTGAATTGCTTGAGGGAGTTTGCATGACTATCACGAGGATGGATGTGCACTTGGCAGATAATTTCAAGTATTTCATGACTGGTACTACATGAGCTTATGAAGGATTTAGTTGAATTATAGTAGGAAATTATTCCAGTTATAGAGTAAAGGTATTGTGGTTTATCGGATGTTATGTTCTATGGCTTCGAGCCAAGTGGGGGAGGCTTCTATCGACGATAAAATTGCATGGTCATGTGTTATATTAGTTTGGACTGAGGCATATTAATGGATGAGTTATGACTTGAAAGAGGCTGAATTCGACGTTGGTGCGGGGAAGGAAATTGCTGGGTGCATGATGTACTATATTATTTGGGTATATGGAAACCTTGGAATTCGGGTTTGTCATTCGTGGTGGATGTAGTGTGCAAGGAGGAGGAAATCACTCAGTGGCTTAAAGATAGGGTTACTTATTTAGGTGTTGTGTGTTAATGGAGCACAAGTCATTCGACATGTATTGGAAGTGCATTTGAGATTAGATCAGAGTGGATGACTCTCGGGGAAGGTCCTAATGAGTTCATGATACATATGTGCATTTGAAGGTTCCTCGGATTTGTATATGGCTAAGATTTGAGATTTGCATTGGATGGTACCGAGAGTTACGGTAGTTCTATATCATTAGTGATTCTACATTTCAATATCATACAAATTAGAGAACAACTTCAGATTCATAAAAGGTCTATTCAGGGTGGGCATAACAGTTGCAGTACTATTGGGTGTTTAAAAAGGGCAATACATTGGCTTATAGGCCTTAAGGCGACGTGGTTGCATGCTAGGATCTCGTGGGGAGAGCTTATGGTTAAGGATCGTGGTGTACAGGCAAGGAGAAGTGTTCACTTGAAGGGAAGTCGAGAGGGACTTAAAGAAATAGTTCGGTTTGGTAGTGGTTTAGATCAACATAGTAATGGAAGTGATCGGTTCTATCAGTTAGGCAATCCTTACAGGTGTTTTGTGGCAATACTCTTGGGTTTGGCGACTAACTTGACTTGGTCGAGTTAGAGGAATTCGGTTCTGATGGCTTGGTTTTGTGCTAATGGTTTCGAAGGGTTCTTGATGTTTTCGACCACGGCTTGAGAGAGATATCTTTTACAGGTATAGGGAGTATGTTGCGTGTTCTAACTTATATCCTAGATGGGGTCAAGTGGAAGATTTCTAACTGATGGAGTGCAAATTGTACATTTCAAAATCATAGAGGTTAGAGAACAGCTTCCGATTCATATAAGGTCTCTTCTGGGTGGGCATAATGGTTGCAGTACTATTGGGTGCTTACAAAGGGCAATACATTAGCTTATGGACCTTTAGGCGACGTGGTTGCATGCTAGGATGTCGTGGGGTGAGCTTCTGGTTAAGGATCGTACTGTACTGGCAAGGAGAAGTGTTCACTTGAAGGCAAGTCGAGAAGGACATGAAGAAATAGATCAGCTTGGTAGTGGTTTAGATCAATATAGTAATGGAAATGATCAGTTCTATCGGTGTGGCAAGCCTTATAGGTGTTTTGTGGCAATATTCTTGGGTTTGGCGACTAGCTTGACTTCGTCGAGTTTGAGGAATTCGGTTTTGATGGCTTGGTTTTGTGCTAAAGGTTTCAAAGGGTTCTCGATGATTTCCACCACGGCTTGAGAGAGATGTCATTTACAGGTGTGGGGAGTATGTTTCGTGTTCTAACTTTTCTCCTGGATGGGGTCAAGAGGAACTTTGCTAACTGATGGAGTGTGTATCCTACATTTCAGTATAATAGAGGTTAGAGAATAGCTTTAGATTCATACAAGGTATCTTCAGGGTGGGCATAACGGTTGCAGTACCATTGGGTATTTAAAAAGAGCAATACATTGGCTTATTGGCCTTAAGGCCACGTGGTTGCATGCTAGGATCTCGTGGGGTGAACTTCTGGTTAAGGATCGTGGTGCACTGGAAAGGAGAAGTGTTCACTTGAAGGAAAGTCGAGAGGGACTTTAAGAAATAAGTCAGCTTGGTAGCGGTTTAGATTAACAGAGTAATGGAAGTGATCGGTTCTATCGGTGTGGCAATCCTTACAAGTGTGTTATGGAAATACTCTTGGGTTTGGCTACTAGCTTGACTTGGTCGAGTTAGAGGAATTCGGTTCTAATGGCTTGGTTTTGCGCTAATGGTTTCGAAACGTTCTCGATGGTTTCGACCACGGCTTGAGAGAGATGTCTTTTACGTATATGGGGAGTATGTTGCATGTTCTAACTTTTCTCCTAAATAAAGTCAAGTGGAACGTTTCTAACTGATGGAGTGTGTATCCTAAATTTCAGTATAATTGAGGTTAGAGAACAACTTCAGATTCATACAAGGTCTCTTCAAGGTGGGCATAACGGTTGCCGTAACATTGGGTGTTTAGAAAGGGCAATACATTGGCTTATGGGCCTTAAGGCGACGTGGTTGCATGCTAGGATCTCGTGGGGTGAGCTTCTGGTTAAGGATCATGGTGTACTGGCAAGGAGCAGTGTTCACTTGAAGGTAAGTCGAGAGGGACTTAAAGAAATAGGTCAGTTTGGTAGTGCTTTAGATCAACATAGTAATGGAAGTGATCGGTTCTATTTGTGTGGCAAGCCTTATAGGTGTTTTGTGGCAATTACTCTTGGCTTTGGTGACTAGCTTGACATGGTCGAATTAGAGGAATTCGATTCTGATGGCTTGGTTTTGTGCTAATGGTTTTGAAGGGTTCTCGATGGTTTTGATCACGGCTTGAGAGATGTATTTTACAGGTATAGGGAGTATGTTGCGTGTTCTGACTTTTCTTTTGGATGGGGTCAAGTGGACGGTTTCTAACTGAAGGAGTGCATAGTTTACATTTCAGTATCATAGAGGTTAGAGAACAACTTCAGATTCATAGAAGATCTCTTCAGGGTGGGCATAACGGTTCCAGTACTATTAGGTTCTTAAAAAGTGCAATACATTAGCTTATGGGACTTAAGGCGACGAGGTTGCATGCTAGGATCTCGTGGGGTGAGCTTCTGGTTAAGGATTGTGGTGTACTGGCAAGGAGAAGTGTTCACTTGAAGGAAATTCGAGAGGGCCTTGAAGAAATCGGTCAGCTTGGCAGTGGTTTAGATCAACATAGTAATGGAAATGATCGGTTCTATCGGTATGGCAATCCTTACAGGTGTTTTGTGACAATTTTTTTGGGTTTGGCGACTAGCTTGACCTGGTCAATATTGAGGAATTCGATTCTGATAGATTAGTTTTATGCTAATGGTTTCGAAAGGTTCTCGATGGTATCGACCATGGCTTGACAGAGATGTCTCTTACAGGTGTGGGGAGTATGTTGCGTGTTCTAACTTTTCTCCTAGATGGGGTCAAGTGGAATGTTTCTAACTGATAGAGTGTGTATCCTATATTTCAGTATAATAGAGGTTAGAGATCAGCTTTAGATTCATACAAGGTCTCCTCAGTGTGTGCATAACGGTTGCAGTACTATTGGGTATTTAAAAGGGCAATACATTGCCTTATGGGCCTTAAGGCGACGTGGTTGCATGCTAGGATCTCGTGAGGTGAGCTTCTGGTTAAGGATCGTGGTTTACTAGCAAGGAAAAATATTCACTTGAAGGGTAGTCGAGAGGGACTTAAAGAAATAGGTCAGTTTGGTAGTACTTTAGATCAACATAGTAATGGAAATGATCGGTTATATTTGTGTGGCAGGCCTTATAGGTGTTTTGTGGCAATTACTCTTGGGTTTGGTGACTAGCTTGACATGGTCGAATTAGAGGAATTCGATTCTGATGGCTTGGTTTTGAGCTAATGGTTTTGAAGGGTTCTCGATGGTTTCGACCACGGCTTGAGAGATGTATTTTACATGTATAGGGAGTATGTTGCGTGTTCTGACTTTTCTCCTGGATGGGGTCAATTGGACGGTTTCTAACTGAAGGAGTGCATATTTTACATTTCAGTATCATAGAGGTTAGAGAACAACTTCAGATTCATAGAAGGTCTCTTCAGGGTGGGCATAACGGTTGCAGTACTATTAGGTTCTTAAAAAGGGCAATACATTGGCTTATGGGACTTAAGGCGATGAGGTTGCATGCTAAGATCTCGTGGGGTGAGCTTCTGGTTAAGGATCGTGGTGTACTGGCAAGGAGAAGTGTTCACTTGAAGGGAAGTCGAGAGGGACTTGAAGAAATAAGTCAGTTTGGTAGTGCTTTAAATCAACATAGTAATGGAAGTGATCGATTCTATTTGTGTGGCAAGCCTTATAGGAGTTTTGTGGCAATTACTCTTGGGTTTGGTGACTAGCTTGACATGGTCGAATTAGAGGAATTCGATTCTGATGGCTCCGTTTTGTGCTAATAGTTTCAAAGGGTTCTCGATGGTTTCAACCATGGCTTGAGAGAGATGTCTTTTATAGGTATAGGGAGTCTATTTCGTGTTCTGACTTTTCTCTTGGATGGGGTCAAGTGAAAGGTTTCTAACTTATGGAGTGTGAATCCTACATTTCAGTATCATAGACATTAGAGAACACCTTCATATTCATAGAAGGTCTCTTCAGGGTGGGCATAACGGTTGCAGTACTATTGGTTGTTTAAAAAGGGCAATATATTGGCTTATGGGCCTTATGGCGACGTGGTTGCATGCGAGGATCTCGTGAGGTGAGCTTCTGGTTAAGGAACGTGGTGTACTGGCAAGGAGAAGTGTTCACTTGAAGGGAATTCGAGAGGGACTTGAAGAAATAGGTCAACGTGGTAGTGGTTTGGATCAACATAGTAATTAATGTGATCGGTTCTATCGGTGTGGCAAGGCTTACAAATGTTTTGTGGCAGTAATCTAGGGTTTGGCGACTAGCTTGACTTGGTCGAGTTAGAGGAATTCGGTTCTAATGGCTAGGTTATGTGCTAATATTTTCGAGGGGCTCTCGATAGGTTTGACCATGGCTTGAGAGAGGTGGCTTTTAAAGGTGTGGGGATTATGTTGTGTGTTCTGACTTTTCTCCTGGATGGGGTCAAGTGGAAGGTTTCTAACTGATGGTATGCGTATCCTACATTTCAGTATCATAGAGGTTAGAGAACAACTTCAGATTCATTGAAGGTCTCTTCAGGATGGGCATACCAGTTGCAGTACTCTTGGGTGTTTAAAAAGGGCAATACATTGCCTTATAGGCCTTAAGGCGACGTGGTTTCATGCTAGGAACCTGTGAGGTGAGCTTCTGGTTAAGGATCGTGGTGTACTGGCAAGGAGAAGTGTTCACTTGAAGGGAAGGTGAGAGGGACTTAAAGAAATAGGTCAGTTTGGTAGTGGTTTATATAAACATAGTAATGGAAGTGCTCGGTTCTATCAGTGTGGAAATCCTTACAGGTATTTTGTGGAAATACTCTTGGGTTTGTCGAATAACTTGACTTTGTCGAGTTAGAGGAATTCGGTTCTGATGGCTTGGTTTTGTGCTAATTGTTTTGATGGGTTCTTGATGGTTTCGACCACCGCTTTAGGGAGATGTCTTTTACAGGCATAGAAAATATGTTATGTGTTCTGACTTTTCTTTTGGATGGGGTTAAGTGGATGGTTTCTAACTGATGGAGTACATATTATACATTTCACTATCAATGAGGTTAGAGAACAGCTTCAGATTCATAGAAGGTCTTTTCAGGGTGGTCATAACGGTTGTAGTACTATTGGGTGCTTAAAAAGGGCAATACATTGGCTTATGGGCCTTAAGGCGAAGTGGTTGCATGCTAGGATCTCGTAAGGTGAACTTCTGGTTAAGTATCATAGTGCACTGGCAAGGAGAAGTGTTCACTTGAAGGGAAGTCGAGAGGGACTTGAAGAAATAAGTTAGCCTGGTAGTGGTTTATATCAACATAGTAATGAAAGTGATCGGTTCTATCGGTGTGGCAAGCCTTACCGGTGTTTTGTAGCTATACTCTTGGGTTTGGCGACTAGCTTGACTTGGTCGAGGTAGAGAGATGGCATTTACAGGTATGGAGAGTATGTTATGTGTTCTGACTTTTTCTCCTGGATGGGGTCAAGCGGAAGATTTCTAACTGATGGTGTGCGTATCCTACATTTCAGTATCATAGAGGTTAGAGAACAACTTCAGATTCATAGAAGGTCTCTTCAGGGTGGGCATAACGGTTGCAAGTACTATTGGGTGCTTAAAAAGGGCAATACATTGGCATATGGGCCTTAAGGCGACGTGGTTGCAAGCTAGGATCTCGGGGGGTGAGCTTCTGGCTAAGAATAGTGGAGTACTGGCAAGGAGAAGTGTTTACTTGAAGGCAAGCCGAGAGGGACTTAAACAAATAGGTCAGCTTGGTAGTGGTTTAGATCAACATAGTAATAGAAATGATCGGTTCTATCGGTGTGGGAAGCCTTAGAGGTGTTTTGTTGCAATATTCTTGAGTTTCGCGACTAGCTTGACTAGGTCGAGTTTCAGGAATTTGGTTCTGATGGATCCGTTTTGTGCTAATGGTTTCAAAGGGTTCTCGATGGTTTCAACCATGGCTTGAGAGAGATGTCTTTTATAGGTATAGGGAGTCTGTTTCGTGTTCTGACTTTTCTCTTGGATGGGGTCAAGTGAAAGGTTTCTAACTGATGGAGTGTGAATCCTACATTTCAGTATCATAGACATTAGAGAACACCTTCATATTCATAGAAGGTCTCTTCAGGGTGGCCATAACAGTTGCAGTACTATTGGTTGTTTAAAAAGGGCAATACATTGGCTTATGGGCCTTAAGGCGACGTGGTTGCATACTAGGATCTCGTGAGGTCAGCTTCTGGGTAAGGATCGTGGTGTACTGGCAAGGAAAAGTGTTCACTTAAAGGGAATTGGAGAGGGACTTGAAGAAGTAGGTCAGCTTGTTAGTGGTTTAGATCAACATAGTAATTAAAGTGATCGGTTCTATCGGTGTGGCAAGGCTTACAAATGTTTTGTGGCAGTAACCTAGGGTTTGGCGACTAGCTTGACTTGGTCGAGTTAGAGGAATTCGGTTCTAATGGCTAGGTTTTGTGCTAATAGTTTCGAAGTGCTCTCGATGGGTTTGACCATGGCTTGAGAGAGATGGCTTTTAAAGGTGTGGGAAGTATGTTGTGTGTTCTGACTTTTCTCCTGGATGGGGTCAAGTGGAAGGTTTCTAACTGATGGTATGCGTATCCTACATTTCAGTATCATTGAGGTTAGAGAACACCTTCAGATTCATTGAAGGTCTCTTCAGGGTGGGCGTAACGGTTGCAGTACTCTTGGGTGTTTAAAAATGGCAACACATTGGCTTATGGGCCTTAAGGTGACGTGGTTGCATGCTAGGATCTCGTGAGGTGAGCTTCTGGTTAAGGATCGTGGTGTACTGGCAAGGAACAGTATTCACTTGAAGGGAAGGCGAGAGGGACTTAAAGAAATAGGTCAGTTTGATAGTGGTTTAGATCAACATAGTAATGGAAGTGATCGGTTCTATCGGTGTTTTGTGGCAATACTCTTGGGTTTGGAGAATAACTTGACTTTGTCGAGTTAGAGGAATTCGGTTCTGATGGCTTAGTTTTGTGCTAATAGTTTCGAAGGGTGCTTGATGGTTTCTACCACGGCTTGAGAGAGAAGTCTTTTACAGGCATGGGGAGTATGTTATGTGTTCTGACTTTTCTCCTGGATGGGGTCAAGTGGACGGTTTCTAACTGTTGGAGTGCATATTTTACATTTCAGTATCATTAAGGTTAGAGAACAACTTCAGATTCATAGAATGTCTCTTCAGGGTGGGCATAACGGTTGTAGTACTATTGGGTGCTTAAAAGGGCAATACATTGGCTTATGGTCCTTAAGGCGACGTGGTTGCATGCTAGGATCTCGTGGGGTGAGCTTCTAGTTAAGGATTGTGGTGTACTGGCTAGGAGAAGTGTTCACTTAAAGGTAAGCCGAGAGGGGCTTAAAGAAATAGGTCAGCTTGGTAGTGGTTTAGATCAACATAGTAATGGAAATAATCGGTTCTATCGGTGTGGCAAGCCTTACAGGTGTTTTGTGGGAATATTCTTGGGTTTGGCGACTAGCTTGACTTGGTCGAGTTTGAGTAATTCGGTTCTGATGGCTTGGTTTTGTGCTAATGGTTTTGAAGTGTTCTCGATGGTTTCGACCACGGCTTGAGAGAGATGTCTTATATAGGTATGTGGAGTCTGTTTCGTGTTCTGACTTATCTCCTGGATGGGGTCAAGTGGAAGGTTTCTAACTGATAGAGTGTGTATCCTACATTTCAGTATCATAGAGGTTGGAGAACACCTTCATATTCATAGAAGGTCTCTTCAGGGTGGGAATAACGGTTGCAGTACTATTGGGTGTTTAAAAAGGGCAATACATTGGCTTATGGGCCTTAAGGCGATGTTTTTGCATGCTAGGATCTCGTGAGGTGAGATTCTGGTTAAGGATCATGGTGTACTGGCAAAGAGAAGTGTTCACTTGAAGACAAGTCGAGAGGGACTTAAAGGAATAGGTCTGTTTGGTAGTGGTTTAGATCAACCTAGTAATGAATGTGATCGGTTCTATCAGTGTGGCAAGCCTTACAGGTGTTTTGTGGCAGCAATATTGGGTGCTTAAAAAGGGCAATACATTGGCTTATGGGCCTTAAGGAGGACGTGGATGCATGCTAGGATCTCATGGGGTGAGCTTCTAGTTAAGGATCGTGGGGTACTGCCATGGAGAAGTGTTCACTTGAAGGCAAGTCGAGAGGGACTTGAAGAAATAGGTCAGCTTGTGTGGCAAGCCTTACAGGTATTTTGTGGCAATACTATTGGGTTTGGCAACTAGCTTGACTTGGTCGAGTTAGCGGAATTCGATTCTAATGGCTAGGTTTTGTGCTAATGGTTTCGAAGGGCTCTCGATGGTTTTGACCACGGCTTGAGAGAGATGGCTTTTACATGTATGGGGAGTATGTTGTGTGTTCTTACTTTTCTCCTGGATGGGGTCAAGTGGAAGGTTTCTAACTGAAGGAGTGCATATTTTACATTTCAGTATCATAGTGGTTAGAGAACAACTTCAGATTCATAGAAGGTCTCTTCAAGGTGGGCATAACGGTTGCAGTACTATTAGGTGTTTACAAAGGGCAATACATTGGCTTATGGGCCTTAAGGCGACGTGGTTGCATGCTAGGATCTCGTGGGGTGAGCTTCTGGTAAAGGATCATGGTGTACTGGCAAGGAGCAGCATTCACTTGAAGGGAAGTCGAAGGGACTTAAAGAAATAGGTCAGTTTGGTAGTGGTTTAGATCAACATAGTAAGGGAAGTGGTCGGTTCTATCGGTGTGGCAAGCCTTATAGGTATTTTGTGGCAATACTCTTGGGTTTGGCGACAAGCTTGACTTGGTCAAGTTAGAGGAATTCGGTTCTAATGGCTAGGTTTTGTGCTAATGGTTTTGACGTCTCTCGATGGTTTCGACCACAGGTTGAGAGATGTTGTGTGTTTTGACTTTTCTCCTGGATGGGGTCAAGTGGAATGTTTCTAACTGATGGTGTGTGTATCCTACATTTTAGAATCATAGAGATTAGAGAACACCTTCAGATTCATAGAAGGTCTCTTCATTGTGGGCATAACGGTTGCAGTACTATTGGGTGTTTACAAAAGGTAATACATTGGCTTATGGGCTTTAAGGCGACGTGGTTGCATGGTAGGATCTCGTGAGGTGAGCTTCTAGTTAAGGATTGTGGTGTACTGGCAAGGAGAAGTATTCACTTGAAGGGAAGTCGAGAGGGACTTGAAGAAATAGGTCATCTTGGTAGTGGCTTAGATCAACATAGTAATGAAAGTGATCGGTTCTATCGGTGTGGCAAGCCTTACAGGTGTTTTGTGGCAATACTCTTGGGTTTGGCGACTAGCTTGACTTGGTCGAGTTCGAGGAATTCGGTTCTAATGGCTTGATTTTGAGCTAATTGTTTCGAAGTGTTCTCGATGGTTTCGACCACGGCTTGAGAGAGATGTCCTTTACAGTTATGGGGAGCATGTTGTGTGTTTTGACTTTTCTAGCTGATTGTATGCGTATCCTACATTTCAGTATCATAGAGGTTAGAGAACACCTTCAGAATCATAGAAGGTCTGTTCAGGGTTGGCATAACGGTTGCAGTACTATTGGGTATTTAAAAAGGTCAATACATTGGCTTATGGGCCTTAAAGCGACGTGGTTGCATGCTAGGATCTCGTGAGGTGAGCTTCTGGTTAAGGATCCTGGTGTACTGGTAAGGAGTAGTGTTCACTTACAGGGAAGGCGAGAGAGACTTAAAGAAATAGGTCAGTTTGGTAGTGGTTTAGATCAACATAGTAATGGAAGTGATCGGTTCTATCGGTGTGGCAAGCCATAAAGGTGTTTTGTGGCAATACTCCTGGGTTTGGCGACAAGATCGACTTGGTCGAGTTAGCGGAATTTGGTTCTAATGGCTAGGTTTTGTGCTAATGGTTTTGAAGGGCTCTCGATGGTTTTGACCACGGGATGAGAGAGATGTCTTTTACATGTATGGGGAGTATGTTGTGTGTTCTGACTTTTCTCCTGGATGGGGTCAAGTGGAAGGTTTCTAACTGATGGTGTGCGTATCCTACATTTCAGTATTATAGAGGTTAGAGAACACCTTCAGATTCATAGTAGGTCTCTTTAGGGTGGGCATAACGGTTGCAGTACTATTGGGTGATTAAAAAGGGCAGTACATTGGCTTATGGGCCTTAAGGTGACGTGGTTGCATTCTAGGATCTCGTTAGGTGAGCTTATCGTTAAGGATAATGGTGCACTGGCAAGGAGAAGTGTTCACTTGAAGGGAAGTCGAGAGGGACTTAAAGAAATAGGTCAGCTTGGTAGTGGTTTAGATTAACCTTTTAATGGAAGTGATCGGTTCTATCGGTGTGACAAGCCTTACAGGTGTTTTGTGGCAATACTCTTCGATTTGGCAACTATCTTGACTTGGCCGAGTATGAGAAATTCGGTTCTGATAGCTTGGTTTTGTGCTAATAGTTTCGAAGGGTTCTTGATGCTTTCGAGCACAGCTTAAGAGAGATGTCTTTTACAGGTATAGGGAGTATGTTGCGTGTTCTGACTTTTCTCCTATATGGGATCAAGTGGAAGGTTTCTAACTGATGGAGTGCATATCCTACATTTCAGTATCATAGAGGTTAGAAAACACCTTCAGATTAATAGAAGGTCTCTTCAGGGTGGGCATAACGGTTGCAGTACTATTGGGTGTTTAAAAAGGGCAATACATTAGCTTATGGGCCTTAAGGTGACGTAGTTGCATGCTAGGATCTCGTGAGGTGAGCTTCTGGTTAAGGATCGTGGTGTCCTGGCAAGGAGAAGTGTTCACTTGAAGACAAATCGAGTTAGAGGAATTCGTTTCTAATGGCTAAGTCTTGTGCTAATGGTTTCGAAAGGTTCTCGATGGTTTTGACCACGGCTTGAGAGAGATGGCTTTTAAGGGTATGGGGAGTATGTTGTGTGTTCTGACTTTTCTCCTGGATGGGGACAAGTGGAAGGTTGCTAACTAATGGAGTTAGTATCCTACATTTCAGTATCATGGAGGTTGGAGAACACCTTCAGATTCATAGAAAGTCTCTTCAGGGTAGGCATAACAGTTGCAGTAATATTGGGTGTTTAAAAAAGGCAATACATTGACTTATGGGGCTTAAGATGACGTGGTTACATGCTATGATCTCGTGAGGTGAGCTTTTGGTTAAGGATCGTGGTGTACTTGCAAGGAGAAGTGTTCACTTAAAGGGAAGTCAAGAGGGACTTAAAGAAATAGGTCTGTTTGTTAGTGGTTTAGATCAATATAGTAATGGAAGTGATCGGTTCTATCGTTGTGGCAAGCCTTACAGGTGTTTTGTGGCAATACTCTTGGGTTTGTCGACTAACTTGACTTGGTCGAGTTAGAGGAATTCGGTTCTGATGGCTTGGTTTTATGCTAATGGTTTCGGAGGGTTCTTGAAGGTTTCGACCACGGCTTGAGAGATGTATTTTACATGTATAGGGAGTATGTTGCGTGTTCTGACTTTTCTCCTGGATGGGGTCAAGTGGACGGTTTCTAGCTGAAGGAGTGCATATTTTACATTTCAGTATCATAGACGTTAGAGAACAACTTCAGATTCATAGAAGGTCCCTTCAGGGTGGGCATAACGGTTGCAATACTATAGGTTCTTAAAAAGGGCAATACATTGGCTTATGGGACTTAAGGCGATGAGGTTGCATGCTAGGATCTCGTGGGTTGAGCTTCTGGTTAGGAATCGTGGTGTAATGGCAAGGAGAAGTGTTCACTTGAAGGAAATTCGAGAGGGACTTGAAGAAATTAGTCAGCTTGGTAGTGGTTTAGATCAACATCGTAATGGAAATGATCGGTTCTATCGGTGTGGCAATCCTTACAGGTGTTTTGTGACAATATTTTTGGGTTTGGCGACTAGCTTGACCTGGTCGATATTTTGGAATTCGGTTCTGATGGATTAGTTTTATGCTAACGGTTTCGAAGGGTTCTCGATGGTATCAACCACGGCTTGAGAGAGATGTCTCTTATAGGTTTGGGGAGTATGTTGCGTGTTATGACTTTTCTCCTAGATGGGTTCAAGTGGAACGTTTCTAACTGATGGAATGTGTATCCTACATTTCAGTATAATATAGATTAGAGATCGACTTTAGATTCTTACAAGGTCTCTTCAATGTGTGCATAACGGTTGCAGTACTATTGGGTGTTTAAAAAGGGCAATACATTGCCTTTTGGGCCTTAAGGCGACGTGGTTTCATGCTAGGATCTCGTGAGGTGAGCTTCTGGTTAAGGATCGTGGTGTACTGGCAAGGAAAAATGTTCACTTGAAGGGTAGTCAAGAGGGACTTAAAGAAATAGGTCAGTTTGGTAGTGGTTTGGATCAACTTAGTAATGGAAGTGATCGGTTCTATTTTTGTGGCAAGCCTTATAGGTGTTTTGTGGTAATTACTCTTGGGTTTGGTGACTAGCTTGACATGGTCGAATTAGAGGAATTCGATTCTGATGGCTTGGCTTTGTGCTAATGGTTTTGAAGGGTTCTCGATGATTTCGACCACAACTTGAGAGAGATGTCTTTTGCAGGTATGGTGAGTATGTTGGATGCTTTGACTTTTCTCCTGGAAGGGGTCAAGTGGAAGGTTTCTAACTGATGGAGTGTGTATCCTACATTTCAGTATCATAGAAGGTCTCTTCAGGGTGGGCATAACGGTTGCAGTACTATTGCGTGTTTACAAAGGGCAATACATTGGCTTATGGGACTTAAGGTGGCGTGGTTGCATGCTAGGATCTCGTGAGGTGATCTTCTGGTTAAGGATCGTGGTCTACTGGCAAGGAGAAGTGTTCACTTGAAGGGAAGTCGAGAGGGACTTGAAGAAATAGGTCAGCTTGGTAGTGGTATAGATCAACATGGTAATGAAAGTGATATGTTCTATCGGTGTGGCAAGCCTTACTGGTGTTTTGTGGCAATACTCTAGCGTTTGGCGACAAGCTTGACTTGGTCGAGTTTAAGGAATTCGGTTCTAATGGCTAGGTTTTGTGCTAATTGTTTCGTAGGTTCTCGATGGCTTTGACCACAACTTGAGAGAGATGGCTTTTACAGGTATGGGGAGTATGTTTTGTGTTCTGACGTTTCTTGGATGAGGTCTAGTGGAAGGTTTCTAACTGATGGAGTGCGTATCCTACATTGCAGTATCATAGAGGTTAGAGAACACCATTAGATTCATAGAAGGTCTCTTCAGGGTGGGCATAACAGTTGCAGTACTATTGGGTGATCACAAAGGGCAATACATTGGCTTATGGGCCTTAAGGTGACGTGGTTGCATGCTAGGATCTCATTAGGTGAGCTTATCCTTAAGGATCATGGTGTACTGGCAAGGAGAAGTGTTCACTTGAAGGCAAATCGAGAGGGACTTGAAGATATAGGTCAGCTTGGTAGTGGTTTTGATTAACATAGTAATGGAAGTGATCGGTTCTACGGGATTGGAAAGCCTTACAGGTATTTTGTGGCAATACACTTGGGTTTGGCGACTAGCTTGGCTTGGTCGAGTTAGAGGAATTCGGTCCTAATGGCTTGATTTTGAGCTAATGGTTTCGAAGGGTTCTCGATGGTTTCAACCATGGCTTGAGAGAGATGTCTTTTACAGGTATAGGGAGTATGTTGCGTGTTCTGACTTTTCCCCTGGATGGGGTCAAGTGGAAGGTTTCTAACCGAAGGAGTGCATATCCTACATTTCAGTATAATAGAGGTTAGAGAACACCTTCAGATTCATAGAAGGTCTCTTCAGGGTGGGCATAATGGTTGCAGTACTATTGGGTGTTTAAAAAGGGCAATACATTGGCTTATGGGCCTTAAGGCAACGTGGTTGTATGCTAGGATATCGTGAGGTGAGCTTCTGGTTAAGGATCGTGGTGTACTGGTAAGGAGAAGTGTTCACTTGAAGGGAAGTCGTGAGGGACTTGAAGAAATAGGTCAGCTTGGTAGTGGTTTAGATTTACATAGTAATGGAAGTGATCGGTTCTATCGTTGTGGTAAGCCTTACAGGTATTTTGTGGAAATATTATTGGGTTTCGGGACTAGCTTAACTTGGTCGAGTTAGAGGAATTCTGTTCTAATGGCTAGGTTTTTTGCTAATGGGTTCGAAAGGTTCTCGATGGTTTCGACCATGGCATGAGAGAGATGTCTTTTACAAGTATGGGGAGTATGTTGCGTGTTCTTACTTGTCTCCTGGATAGGGTCAAGTGGAACGTTTCTAACTGATGGAGTGTGTATCCTACATTTTAGTATAATAGAGGTTATAGAACACCTTCAGATTCATAGAAGGTCTCTTCAGGGTGGGCATAACGGTTGCAGTACTATTGGGAGCTTAAAAAGGGCAATACTTTGGCTTATGGGCCTTAAGGAGGACGTGGATTCATGCTAGGATCTCATGGGGTGAGCTTCTGGTTAAGGATCGTGGTGTACTGCCAAGGAGAAGTGTTCACTTGAAGGCAAGTCAAGAGGGACTTGAAGAAATAAGTCAGATTGGTAGTGGTTTAGATCAACATAGTAATGGAAATGATCAGTTTTATCGGTGTGGCAAGCCTTACAGGTATTTTGTGGCAACACTCTTGGGTTTGGCGACTAGCTTGACTTGGTCGAGTTAGCGGAATTCGGTTCTAATGGCTAGGTTTTGTGCTAATGGTTTCAAAGGGCTCTCGATGGTTTTGACCACGGCTTGAGAGAGATGGCTTTTACATGTGTGGGGAGTATGTTGTGTGTTCTGACTTTTCTCCTCGATGGGGTCAAGTGGAAGGTTTCTAACTGAAGGAGTGCATATTTTACATTTTAGTATAATAGAGGTTAGAGAACAACTTCAGATTCATAGAAGGTCTTTGCAGGGTGGGCATAACGGTTGTAGTACTATTAGGTGTTTAAAAAGGGCAATACATTGGCTTATGGACCTTAAGGCGACGTGGTTTCATGCTAGGATCTCGTGGGGTGAGCTTCTGGTTAAGGATCATGGTGTACTGGAAAGGAGCAGCGTTCACTTGAAGGGAAGTCGAGAAGGACTTAAAGAAATAGGTCAGCTTGGTAGTGGTTTAGATCAACATAGTAATGGAAGTGATCGGTTCTATCGGTGTGGCAAGCCTTACAGGTGTTTTGTGCAATACTCTTGGGTTTGGCGACAAGCTTGACTTTGTCGAGTTAGAGGAATTCAGTTCTAAAGGCTAGGTTTTGTGCTAATGGTTTTGAAGGGCTCTCGATGGTTTCGACCACGGGTTCAGAGAGATGTCGTTTACATGTATGGGGAGTATGTTGTGTGTTCTGACTTTTCTCCTAGATGGGGTCAAGTGGAACATTTCTAACTGATGGTGTTCGTATCCTACATTTCAGAATCATAGAAGTTAGAGAACACCTTCAGATTCATAGAAGGTCTCTTCATTGTGGGCATAACGGTTGCAGTACTATTGGGTGTTTAAAAAAGGCAATACATTGGCTTATGGGCCTTAAGGCGATGTGGTTGCATGGTAGGATCTCGTGAGGTGAGCTTCTGGTTAAGGATCATGGTGTACTGGCAAGGAGAAGTGTTCATTTGAATGGAAGTAGAGAGGGACTTGAAGAAATAGGTCAGCTTGGTAGTGGTTTAGATCAACATAGTAATGAAAGTGATCGGTTCTATCGGTGTGGCAAGCCTTACAGGTGTTTTGTTGCAATACTCTTGGGTTTGGCGACTAGCTTGACTTGGTCGCGTTTGAGGAATTCGGTTGTGATGGCTTGATTTTGAGCTAATGGTTTCGAAGGGTTCTCGGTGGTTTCGACCACGGCTTGAGAGAGATGTCTTTTATAGGTATGGGGAGCATGTTGTGTGTTCTGAGTTTTCTCCTAGATGGGGTCGAGCGGAAGGTTTCTAACTGATGGTGTGCGTATCCTACATTTTAGTATCATAGAGGTTAGAGAACACCTTCAGATTCATAGAAGGTCTCTTCAGGGTTGGCATAACGGTTGCAGTACTATAGGGTATTTAAAAAGAGCAATACATTGGCTTATGGGCCTTAAGGCGACGTGGTTACATGCTAGGATCTCGTGAGGTGAGCTTCTGGTTAAGGATCCTGGTGTACTGGCAAGGAGCAGTGTTCACTTGAAGGGAAGGCGAGAGGGACTTAAAGAAATAGGTCAGTTTGGTAGTGGTTTAGATCAACCTAGTAATGGAAATAATCAGTTCTATCGGTGTGGCAAGCCTTACAAGTGTTTTGTGGCAATATTCTTGGGTTTTGCGACTAGCTTGACTTGGTCGAGTTAGTGCAATTCGGTTCTGATGGCTTGGTATTGTGCTAATGGTTTCGAAGGCTTCTCGATGATTTCGACCACGTCTTGAGAGAGATGTCTTATACAGGTATAGGGATTATGTTACGTGTTCTGACTTTTCTCCTGGATGGGGTCAAGTGGAAGGTTTCTAACTGAAGGAATGCATATTTTACATTTTGGTATCATAGAGGTTAGAGAACACCTTCATATTCATAGAAGGTCTCTTCAGGGTTGGCACAACGGTTGCAGTACTATTGGGTGTTCAAATAGGGCAATACATTGGCTTATGGGCCTTAAGGCGACGTGGTTGCATGCTCGGATCTCGTGAGGTGAGCTTCTGGTTAAGGATCGTGGTTTACTGGCAAGGAGAATTGTTCACTTGAAGGGACGTTGAGAGGGACCTGAAGAAATATGTCAGTTTGGTAGTAGTTTAGATCAACATATTAATGGAAATGATCGGTTCTATTAGTGTGGCAAGCCTTACAAGTCTTTTGTGGCAATATTCTTCGGTTTTGCAACTAGCTTGACTTGGTCGATTTAGTGAAATTCGAGTTTGATGGCTTGGTTTTTTGCTAATGGTTTCGAAGGGTTCTTGATGATTTCGACCACGTCTTGAGAGAGATGTCTTTTACAGATATAACGATTATGTCGCGTGTTCTGGCTTTTCTCCTAGATGGGGTCAAGTGGAAGGTTTCTAACTGAAGGAGTGCATATTTTACATTTTGGTATCATAGAGGTTAGAGAACACCTTCATATTCATATAAGGTCTCTTCAGGGTGGGCACAACGGTTGCAGTACTATTGGGTGTTCAAATAGGGCAATACATTGGCTTATGGGTCTTAAGGTGACGTGGTTGCATGCTAGGATCTCGTGAGGTGAGCTTCTAGTTAAGGATCGTGGTGTACTGGCAAGGAGAAGTGTTCACTTGAAGGGAAGTCAAGAGGGACTTGAAGAAATAAGTTAGCCTGGTAGTGGTTTAGATCACCATAGTAATGAAAGTGATCGGTTCTATCGGTGTGGCAAGCCTTACCGGTGTTTTGTGGCTATACTCTTGGGTTTGGCGACTAGCTTGACTTGGTCGAGTTAGAGAGATGGCTTTTACAGGTATGGGGAGTATGTTGTGTGTTCTGACTTTTTCTCCTGGATGGGGTCAAGCGGAAGGTTTCTAACTGATGGTGTGCGTATCCTACATTTCAGTATCATAGAGGTTAGAGAACAACTTCAGATTCATAGAAGGTCTTTTCAGGGTGGGCATAATGGTTGCAAGTACTATTGGGTGCTTAGAAAGGGAAATACATTAGCTTATGGGCCTTAAGGCGATGTGGTTGCAAGCTAGGATCTCGGGGGTGAGCTTCTGGCTAAGAATAGTGGAGTACTGGCAAGGAGAAGTGTTCACTTGAAGGCAAGCCGAGAGGGACTTAAACAAATAGGTCAGCTTGGTAGTGGTTTAGATCAACATAGTAATGGAAATGATCAATTCTATCGGAGTGGGAAGCCTTACAGGTATTTTGTGGCAATATTCTTGAGTTTCGCAACTAGCTTGACTTGGTCGAGTTTGAGGAATTTGGTTCTAATGGCTCCGTTTTGTGCTAATGGTTTCAAAGGGTTCTCGATGGTTTCAACCATGGCTTGAGAGAGATGTCTTTTATAGGTATAGGGAGTCTATTTCGTGTTCTGACT
The DNA here is from genome assembly GCA_000715115.1 of Nicotiana otophora. NCBI lineage: Eukaryota > Viridiplantae > Streptophyta > Magnoliopsida > Solanales > Solanaceae > Nicotiana > Nicotiana otophora. The sequence goes on from AWOL01S0062567.1 coordinate 38,488, forward strand.
TTTCTCTTGGATGGGGTCAAGTGAAAGGTTTCTAACTGATGGAGTGTGAATCCTACATTTCAGTATCATAGACATTAGAGAACACCTTCATATTCATTGAAGGTCTCTTCAGGGTGGGCATAACGGTTGCAGTACTATTGGTTGTTTAAAAAGGGCAATATATTGGCTTATGGGCCTTAAGGCGACGTGGTTGCATGCGAGGATCTCGTGAGGTGAGCTTCTGGTTAAGGAACGTGGTGTACTGGCAAGGAGAAGTGTTCACGTGAAGGGAATTCGAGAGGGACTTGAAGAAATAGGTCAACGTGGTAGTGGTTTGGATCAACATAGTAATTAATGTGATCGGTTCTATCGGTGTGGCAAGGCTTACAAATGTTTTGTGGCAGTAATCTAGGGTTTGGCGACTATCTTGACTTGGTCGAGTTAGAGGAATTCGGTTCTAATGGCTAGGTTATGTGCTAATATTTTCGAGGGGCTCTCGATAGGTTTGACCATGGCTTGAGAGAGGTGGCTTTTAAAGGTGTGGGGATTATGTTGTGTGTTCTGACTTTTCTCCTGGATGGGGTCAAGTGGAAGGTTTCTAACTGATGGTATGCGTATCCTACATTTCAGTATCATAGAGGTTAGAGAACAACTTCATATTCATTGAAGGTCTCTTCAGGATGGGCATACCAGTTGCAGTACTCTTGGGTGTTTAAAAAGGGCAATACATTGCCTTATAGGCCTTAAGGCGACGTGGTTTCATGCTAGGAACCTGTGAGGTGAGCTTCTGGTTAAGGATCGTGGTGTACTGGCAAGGAGCAGTGTTCACTTGAAGGGAAGGTGAGAGGGACTTAAAGAAATAGGTCAGTTTGGTAGTGGTTTATATTAACATNTTATATAAACATAGTAATGGAAGTGCTCGGTTCTATCGGTGTGGAAATCCTTACAGGTATTTTGTGGAAATACTCTTGGGTTTGTCGAATAACTTGACTTTGTCGAGTTAGAGGAATTCGGTTCGGATGGCTTGGTTTTGTGCTAATAGTTTTGATGGGTTCTTGATGGTTTCGACCACCGCTTTAGGGAGATGTCTTTTACAGGCATAGGAAGTATGTTATGTGTTCTGACTTTTCTCTTGGATGGGGTTAAGTGGATGGTTTCTAACTGATGGAGTGCATATTATACATTTCACTATCAATGAGGTTAGAGAACAGCTTCAGATTCATAGAAGGTCTTTTCAGGGTGGTCATAACGGTTGTAGTACTATTGGGTGCTTAAAAAGGGCAATACATTGGCTTATGGGCCTTAAGGCGAAGTGGTTGCATGCTAGGATCTCGTAAGGTGAACTTCTGGTTAAGTATCGTAGTGCACTGGCAAGGAGAAGTGTTCACTTGAAGGGAAGTCGAGAGGGACTTGAAGAAATAAGTTAGCCTGGTAGTGGTTTAGATCAACATAGTAATAAAAGTGATCGGTTCTATCGGTGTGGCAAGCCTTACCGGTGTTTTGTAGCTATACTCTTGGGTTTGGCGACTAGCTTGACTTGGCCGAGGTAGAGAGATGGCATTTACAGGTATGGGGAGTATGTTATGTGTTCTGACTTTTTCTCCTGGATGGGGTCAAGCGGAAGGTTTCTAACTGATGGTGTGCGTATCCTACATTTCAGTATCATAGAGGTTAGAGAACAACTTCAGATTCATAAAAGGTCTCTTCAGGGTGGGCATAACGGTTGCAAGTACTATTGGGTGCTTAAAAAGGGCAATACATTGGCTTATGGGCCTTAAGGCGACGTGGTTGCAAGCTAGAATCTCGGGGGGTGAGCTTCTGGCTAAGAATAGTGGAGTACTGGCAAGGAGAAGTGTTTACTTGAAGGCAAGCCGAGAGGGACTTAAACAAATAGGTCAGCTTGGTAGTGGTTTAGATCAACATAGTAATGGAAATGATCGGTTCTATCGGTGTGGGAAGCCTTAGAGGTGTTTTCTTGCAATATTCTTGAGTTTCGCGACTAGCTTGACTAGGTCGAGTTTCAGGAATTTGGTTCTGATGGATCCATTTTGTGCTAATGGTTTCAAAGGGTTCTCGATGGTTTCAACCATGGCTTGAGAGAGATGTCTTTTATAGGTATAGGGAGTCTGTTTCGTGTTCTGACTTTTCTCTTGGATGGGGTCAAGTGAAAGGTTTCTAACTGATGGAGTGTGAATCCTACATTTCAGTATCATAGACATTAGAGAACACCTTCATATTCATAGAAGGTCTCTTCAGGGTGGCCATAATAGTTGCAGTACTATTGGTTGTTTAAAAAGGGCAATACATTGGCTTATGGGCCTTAAGGCGACGTGGTTGCATACTAGGATCTCGTGAGGTCAGCTTCTGGGTAAGGATCGTGGTGTACTGGCAAGGAAAAGTGTTCACTTAAAGGGAATTGGAGAGGGACTTGAAGAAGTAGGTCAGCTTGTTAGTGGTTTAGATCAACATAGTAATTAAAGTGATCGGTTCTATCGGTGTGGCAAGGCTTACAAATGTTTTGTGGCAGTAATCTAGGGTTTGGCGACTAGCTTGACTTGGTCGAGTTAGAGGAATTCGGTTCTAATGGCTAGGTTTTGTGCTAATAGTTTCGAAGTGCTCTCGATGGGTTTGACCATGGCTTGAGAGAGATGGCTTTTAAAGGTGTGGGAAGTATGTTGTGTGTTCTGACTTTTCTCCTGGATGGGGTCAAGTGGAAGGTTTCTAACTGATGGTATGCGTATCCTACATTTCAGTATCATTGAGGTTAGAGAACACCTTCAGATTCATTGAAGGTCTCTTCAGGGTGGGCGTAACGGTTGCAGTACTCTTGGGTGTTTAAAAATGGCAACACATTGGCTTATGGGCCTTAAGGCGACGTGGTTGCATGCTAGGATCTCGTGAGGTGAGCTTCTGGTTAAGGATCGTGGTGTACTGGCAAGGAACAGTATTCACTCTAAGGGAAGGCGAGAGGGACTTGAAGAAATAGGTCAGTTTGATAGTGGTTTAGATCAACATAGTAATGGAAGTGATCGGTTCTATCGGTGTTTTGTGGCAATACTCTTGGGTTTGGAGAATAACTTGACTTTGTCGAGTTAGAGGAATTCGGTTCTGATGGCTTAGTTTTTTGCTAATAGTTTCGAAGGGTGCTTGATGGTTTCTACCACGGCTTGAGAGAGAAGTCTTTTACAGGCATGGGGAGTATGTTATGTGTTCTGACTTTTCTCCTGGATGGGGTCAAGTGGACGGTTTCTAACTGATGGAGTGCATATTTTACATTTCAGTATCATTAAGGTTAGAGAACAACTTCAGATTCATAGAATGTCTCTTCAGGGTGGGCATAACGGTTGTAGTACTATTGGTGCTTAAAAAGGGAAATACATTGGCTTATGGTCCTTAAGGCGACGTGGTTGCATGCTAGGATCTCGTAAGGTGAACTTCTGGTTAAGTATCGTAGTGCACTGGCAAGGAGAAGTCTTCACTTGAAGGGAAGTCGAGAGGGACTTGAAGAAATAAGTTAGCCTGGTAGTGGTTTAGATCAACATAGTAATAAAAGTGATCGGTTCTATCGGTGTGGCAAGCCTTACCAGTGTTTTCTAGCTATACGCTTGGGTTTGGCGACTAGCTTGACTTGGTCGAGGTAGAGAGATGGCATTTACAGGTATGGGGAGTATGTTATGTGTTCTGACTTTTTCTCCTGGATGGGGTCAAGCGAAAGGTTTCTAACTGATGGTGTGCGTATCCTACATTTCAGTATCATAGAGGTTAGAGAACAACTTCAGATTCATAAAAGGTCTCTTCAGGATGGGCATAACGGTTGCAAGTACTATTGGGTGCTTAAAAGGGCAATACATTGGCTTATGGGCCTTAAGGCGACGTGGTTGCAAGCTAGGATCTCGGGGGTTGAGCTTCTGGCTAAGAATAGTGGAGTACTGGCAAGGAGAAGTGTTTACTTGAAGGCAAGCCGAGAGGGACTTAAACAAATAGATCAGCTTGGTAGTGGTTTAGATCAACATAGTAATGGAAATGATCGGTTCTATCGGTGTGGGAAGCCTTAGAGGTGTTTTGTTGCAATATTCTTGAGTTTCGCGACTAGCTTGACTAGGTCGAGTTTCAGGAATTTGGTTCTGATGGATCCGTTTTGTGCTAATGGTTTCAAAGGGTTCTCGATGGTTTCAACCATGGCTTGAGAGAGATGTCTTTTATAGGTATAGGGAGTCTGTTTCGTGTTCTGACTTTTCTCTTGGATGGGGTCAAGTGAAAGGTTTCTAACTGATGGAGTGTGAATCCTACATTTCAGTATCATAGACATTAGAGAACACCTTCATATTCATAGAAGGTCTCTTCAGGGTGGCCATAACAGTTGCAGTACTATTGGTTGTTTAAAAAGGGCAATACATTGGCTTATGGGCCTTAAGGCGACGTGGTTGCATACTAGGATCTCGTGAGGTCAGCTTCTGGGTAAGGATCGTGGTGTACTGGCAAGGAAAAGTGTTCACTTAAAGGGAATTGGAGAGGGACTTGAAGAAGTAGGTCAGCTTGTTAGTGGTTTAGATCAACATAGTAATTAAAGTGATCGGTTCTATCGGTGTGGCAAGGCTTACAAATGTTTTGTGGCAGTAATCTAGGGTTTGGCGACTAGCTTGACTTGGTCGAGTTAGAGGAATTCGGTTCTAATGGCTAGGTTTTGTGCTAATAGTTTCGAAGTGCTCTCGATGGGTTTGACCATGGCTTGAGAGAGATGGCTTTTAAAGGTGTGGGAAGTATGTTGTGTGTTCTGACTTTTCTCCTGGATGGGGTCAAGTGGAAGGTTTCTAACTGATGGTATGCGTATCCTACATTTCAGTATCATTGAGGTTAGAGAACACCTTCAGATTCATTGAAGGTCTCTTCAGGGTGGGCGTAACGGTTGCAGTACTCTTGGGTGTTTAAAAATGGCAACACATTGGCTTATGGGCCTTAAGGCGACGTGGTTGCATGCTAGGATCTCGTGAGGTGAGCTTCTGGTTAAGGATCGTGGTGTACTGGCAAGGAACAGTATTCACTCTAAGGGAAGGCGAGAGGGACTTGAAGAAATAGGTCAGTTTGATAGTGGTTTAGATCAACATAGTAATGGAAGTGATCGGTTCTATCGGTGTTTTGTGGCAATACTCTTGGGTTTGGAGAATAACTTGACTTTGTCGAGTTAGAGGAATTCGGTTCTGATGGCTTAGTTTTTTGCTAATAGTTTCGAAGGGTGCTTGATGGTTTCTACCACGGCTTGAGAGAGAAGTCTTTTACAGGCATGGGGAGTATGTTATGTGTTCTGACTTTTCTCCTGGATGGGGTCAAGTGGACGGTTTCTAACTGATGGAGTGCATATTTTACATTTCAGTATCATTAAGGTTAGAGAACAACTTCAGATTCATAGAATGTCTCTTCAGGGTGGGCATAACGGTTGTAGTACTATTGGTGCTTAAAAAGGGAAATACATTGGCTTATGGTCCTTAAGGCGACGTGGTTGCATGCTAGGATCTCGTAAGGTGAACTTCTGGTTAAGTATCGTAGTGCACTGGCAAGGAGAAGTCTTCACTTGAAGGGAAGTCGAGAGGGACTTGAAGAAATAAGTTAGCCTGGTAGTGGTTTAGATCAACATAGTAATAAAAGTGATCGGTTCTATCGGTGTGGCAAGCCTTACCAGTGTTTTCTAGCTATACGCTTGGGTTTGGCGACTAGCTTGACTTGGTCGAGGTAGAGAGATGGCATTTACAGGTATGGGGAGTATGTTATGTGTTCTGACTTTTTCTCCTGGATGGGGTCAAGCGAAAGGTTTCTAACTGATGGTGTGCGTATCCTACATTTCAGTATCATAGAGGTTAGAGAACAACTTCAGATTCATAAAAGGTCTCTTCAGGATGGGCATAACGGTTGCAAGTACTATTGGGTGCTTAAAAGGGCAATACATTGGCTTATGGGCCTTAAGGCGACGTGGTTGCAAGCTAGGATCTCGGGGGTTGAGCTTCTGGCTAAGAATAGTGGAGTACTGGCAAGGAGAAGTGTTTACTTGAAGGCAAGCCGAGAGGGACTTAAACAAATAGATCAGCTTGGTAGTGGTTTAGATCAACATAGTAATGGAAATGATCGGTTCTATCGGTGTGGGAAGCCTTAGAGGTGTTTTGTTGCAATATTCTTGAGTTTCGCGACTAGCTTGACTAGGTTGAGTTTCAGGAATTTGGTTCTGATGGATCCGTTTTGTGCTAATGGTTTCAAAGGGTTCTCGATGGTTTCAACCATGGCTTGAGAGAGATGTCTTTTATAGGTATAGGGAGTCTGTTTCGTGTTCTGACTTTTCTCTTGGATGGGGTCAAGTGAAAGGTTTCTATCTGATGGAGTGTGAATCCTACATTTCAGTATCATAGACATTAGAGAACACCTTCATATTCATAGAAGGTCTCTTCAGGGTGGCCATAACAGTTGCAGTACTATTGGTTGTTTAAAAAGGGCAATACATTGGCTTATGGGCCTTAAGGCGATGTGGTTGCATACTAGGATCTCGTGAGGTCAGCTTCTGGGTAAGGATCGTGGTGTACTGGCAAGGAAAAGTGTTCACTTAAAGGGAATTGGAGAGGGACTTGAAGAAGTAGGTCAGCTTGTTAGTGGTTTAGATCAACATAGTAATTAAAGTGATCGGTTCTATCGGTGTGGCAAGGCTTACAAATGTTTTGTGGCAGTAACCTAGGGTTTGGCGACTAGCTTGACTTGGTCGAGTTAGAGTAATTCGGTTCTAATGGCTAGGTTTTGTGCTAATAGTTTCGAAGTGCTCTCGATGGGTTTGACCATGGCTTGAGAGAGATGGCTTTTAAAGGTGTGGGAAGTATGTTGTGTGTTCTGACTTTTCTCCTGGATGAGGTCAAGTGGAAGGTTTCTAACTTATGGTATGCGTATCCTACATGTCAGTATCATTGAGGTTAGAGAACACCTTCAGATTCATTGAAGGTCTCTTCAGGGTGGGCGTAACGGTTGCAGTACTCTTGGGTGTTTAAAAATGGCAACACATTGGCTTTGGGCCTTAAGGCGACGTGGTTGCATGCTAGGATCTCGTGAGGTGAGCTTCTGGTTAAGGATCGTGGTGTACTGGCAAGGAACAGTATTCACTTGAAGGGAAGGCGAGAGGGACTTAAAGAAATAGGTCAGTTTGATAGTGGTTTAGATCAACATAGTAATGGAAGTGATCGGTTCTATCGGTGTTTTGTGGCAATACTCTTGGGTTTGGAGAATAACTTGACTTTGTCGAGTTAGAGGAATTCGGTTCTGATGGCTTAATTGTTTGCTAATAGTTTCGAAGGGTGCTTGATGGTTTCTACCACGGCTTGAGAGAGAAGTCTTTTACAGGCATGGGGAGTATGTTATGTGTTCTGACTTTTCTCCTGGATGGGGTCAAGTGGACGGTTTCTAACTGATGGAGTGCATATTTTACATTTCAGAATCATTAAGGTTAGAGAACAACTTCCGATTCATAGAATGTCTCTTCAGGGTGGGCATAACGGTTGTAGTACTATTGGGTGCTTAAAAAGGGCAATACATTGGCTTATGGTCCTTAAGGCGACGTGGTTGCATGCTAGGATCTCGTGGGGTGAGCTTCTAGTTAAGGATTGTGGTGTACTGGCTAGGAGAAGTGTTCACTTTACGGTAAGCCGAGAGGGACTTAAAGAAATAGGTCAGCTTGGTAGTGGTTTAGATCAACATAGTAATGGAAATAATCGGTTC
>AWOL01S0062576.1:0-10886 GCA_000715115.1 Nicotiana otophora
GGGGTAGAGAGGCTGTTTCTGATAAAAACTCTGCTCCCTCCCTCCAAGAACTTCCACCTTGCTCTTGGGGTGACTTGAACTCACAATCTCTTGATTGAAAGTGGAGATTGCTCACTACTAGAGCAACTCACTCTTGTCTAATCCTGGCCATTAGAATTTATCACAAAANTTTGGAGTGACTTGAACTCACAACCTCTTGATTGAAAGTGAAGATTGCTCACTACTAGAGCAACTCACTCTTGTCTAATCCTGGCCATTAGAATTTATCACAAAAGACACCTTTTTGTATCATTAACTGTGATGGGACCTTCTATCCACTTTCTGTAGGTTTAGCTAAATCTTGGAAGAAAAACATTAAGAAAATTAAGCAGTTACTAGGAGAAGCTTTTATCTAAATTGGGAGTAAGAACTAGAGAATATAATCATTCCCTGAGATGTTTAAGAATTCTATTCTTTAAGTGACACGGGTAGTGAAATTTTGGGAAGTCGATATGTAAGAGTAAAAGACCTGGAAAGCCTCCTCTTTTATATGGAAAAGTTGGTATGCCCTAAGGTCTTTGTCCCGCAATATTGAATCAAAGGTTAACTTTTAAAGCTCGAAGGTTAGTCATTCTCACTAGACCAATATGAGGAATATTGTGATATTTAACATGTACTTACGTGTAACGACCCGACCGGTCGTTTTGAACATTTGCACTTCGCTCGGTAGTTTGAGGGCATAAGTAGCTCTGTGTGATGTACTATGACTTATGTGAATCGTCGATTTTGGTTTGCAGGTTAATTCGAATCAATTTGGAAGAATGCATTTCACGATTTAAGCTTTAAGATAGAAGAGTTGATCAAGTTTGGCTATTGTGAATTTGACCCCGGAACAGAGTTTTGATGATTCTGTTAGGTCCAGATGGTGATTTTGGACTTGGGCGTATGCCCGGATTTACATTTGGATATTTCTAGAAGGATTCAGCGCTAAATGGCGAAAGTCGAAAATTTGAAGGTTTGAAAAGTTCATAAGTTTGACCGGAAGTTAACTTTGAGGATATCGAGTTCGGATTGTGGTTCCGGGAATTTGAATAGATTCGTTATATCATTTGGGACTTGTGTGCAAAATTTGGGTTCATTCCGGGTTGATTTGATATGTCTCGGCGCGAGTTTTGGAAGTTAAAAGTTCATTCTAGTTTGAATTGAGGTGCGATTCATCGTTTTGATATTGTTATGTGTGATTTGAGGCCTCGAGTAGGTCCGTGTTATGTTATGGAACTTGTTGGTATATTTGGACGGGATCCCGGGTGGCCCGAGTGAGTTTCGGACGAGGTTTAGATCATTTTCGTTTCAAGTTGCATTGCTGTAGGTATGCTGGTTCTGGTGTTTCCGCATCTGTGGAAGAATGGGTGCATATGCGGACAGTTGATCACAGAAGTGCAAGTAGTCTTGGCTGGGGAAGATCGCAGAAGAGGAAATTGGAGCACATCTGCGGTCCCGCAGAAGCGAGGGCCTTGGGCGCAGAAGCGAGAAGGAGCGCATAAGCGCGTTTGGCTTTGCACCTGCGGTTACGTAGAAGCGGATGTAGATCCATATGTGCGAGGAGTCGACTGGCTAGTGGAGTCCGCAGAAGCAGAGCTCGTGTCGCAGAAGCGGCTCTTGTGTCCGCAGAAGCAGAATGACTGGGTAAAAGCTTTAAATTGAGGGTTTGGTCGTTTTGTTCATATTTTGAGATGTGGGACTCGGATTGAAGCGATTTTGGAGGCAAACTTTATCACAAGGATTGGGGTAAGTGTTCTAAACTCGGTTTTGATTATATTTCGATATTGTATCTTCATTTTTGGTAATTGGATTATGGGCTTTAAAAAGCAAATTGGGAATTTTAGCCTAAAGTCTCATAGAGTGAGTTTTTTTGAGTTCTGAATGTCGATACGGATTCGGATTTGAGTGAAACTAGTATGGTTGGACTCGTAATTGGATGGGTTGTCGGATTTTGTAAGTTTATTGGGTTCCGAGGCACGGGCCCGGGTTGGGATTTTGAGTCGATTTTGGGTTTTTGATTAAGATTTGACCTTTATCAATTGGAATTGTTTCCTTGGCTTTATTTGATGTATTTGAGTTGCTTTTGGCTAGTTTCCGGACATTCGGAGGTCGATACGTGCGGGATGACATTTTGGAGCATCGCTTGGCTTGCTCGGTATTAGAATTGACTTGTTTGAGGTAAGTAACACTTCTAAACTTAGTGCTGAGGGTATGAAACCCCGAATTTCGTGTTATGTGTTTGTTGTTGAGGTGACGCACATGCTAGGTGACGGGCGTGTGGGCGTGCACCGTGTGGATTATAACTCTGTTATTTCTGTGGTGCTGTGTAGTTGCCTGATCTTATCTGTAAACATGAAATCTCTACATACTAGAGTTATTGAGATGTGATCCAAGTTAGAAACCATGTCTAGGCTACATACTTATTCCGTTGGGACCCAATGAGGCCATTTCTGCTGTCGAATTATTTGCTTACATTGCAATTTCATACTTAGTCATGTTCATTCATTTCATATCATATTTCCGTCTCTGTTGCTATATATTGACACATCATATCATCATTTTAGACTAGTTTCATGGCATTGTGGACCCGAGAGACTGGAGAGATTGATGACTGAGTGAGGCCGAGGGCCTGATTGTGAGGTTATTGATACTATAGCACGTGAGTTGTCCGTGCAACACGTGAGTTATCCGTGCGGATCCAGATATTGATACTATAGCACTCGAGTTGTCCGTGCAGCACGTGAGTTGTCCGTGCAAATTCAGATATTGATATTATAACACGTGAGTTGTCCGTGCAGCACGTGAGTTGTCCGTACGAATTATAGTGCTTGGGCTGAAAGAGCCCCTCCAGAGTCTGCACACACCCCCAGTGAGTGCAGGTTGCGAGTGCCGAGTGATTGGGAGGACTAAGTGGATTGATACTCTGAGAGTATGCATATGGTTGTTCATTATGTTGCACTGCATTGATATGCATACTTGACATACAGTCATAGAGATGCATTTTCCTCATGCTGTATGATATTGCGTCATTCATGACTTCACCTGCACATTGACATGTAGGCATAGAGATGTACTTTTCCTCGTGCCATTTAAAAATGAAACATTTACCTGTTGAACAGTTTTGGAAGAAAAGATCACGATTTTGCAAAATTACTCATATTTTGGTGCTTTCGGTAAAAGATTTGGGCTTTCACTGATATACTTGAAAAGCATGTCTATTTTTTAGAATTGTGAACGAGCTGAACATTATATTTCTGAGTTATTTCCTGTACCACTTTTTATTATATTGTTATGAGTTGTTGTTGGCTATTGGTGTTGGACTTTGACTTGTGTTCCCGCTCGTCACTACTTTCAACATAAGGTTAGTTTGTTACTTATTGAGTACATGGGTCGGTTGTATTCATACTACACTCCTGCACCTTGCGTGCAGATTTTGGATGTTGATGCTGTTGTACGTGGCGGGAGCTGGATCTGAAGATGTACCTGCGTTCCAGTCATTGCTGCCTCTTGTTCATGGTAGCTTTAAAATTTTTAATCTGTTCATGTATATTTCAAATAGATGACGTATTTTTATTTCACACAAGTTTTGTAAATTCTAATCTTAGAAGCTCATGATTTGTACTACCAGTCCTTAGGAAGTTCTTGTATAAAAACGGTTCTAATTTTATTTCTTTTCATAATAAATATCATTTGAATTGGTTAGTTGTTAATTGGCTTACTTGAGGGGTTGAGTTAGGTGCCACTACGATTAGGTTGATTTTGGGTCGTGACATTACATGACTGGACAAGAGCATTACTTTTGCTAAATTATGGAAGAACTATGAGGTCCTTAGTCTTTCATGGCGTCTAGAATGAAGGTCCTTTGATTTTCTCTTGAGATCACAATATTGTGTGTTATTTACGATGCGCCAAAATAGGCACATCTTTGCAAAAAAAACGGAATTTGGCTTAGTGCTTATATATTAAAAGAATTAAACCGCTAGATTTTTAAAATAGAAGATTTGTACAGGCAACTCTTATAATTATTTGCAAAACTAAAAGATTTCAGCTAATACGAGCTTCACGCTACATGATTCTGCTTTCAAACTACGATTGTGCTATTTGCATATTGTATACGGTCGAAATAGATTTCGGCTTTCCTATGTTCGATCGAGTTCGAATGGTAATCAACCAGAGTAGGATATTGGGATGAGTTCCGAAGGCAGTACAAATGAGCCTCGAGTCCGAAGGCTGATCGAGGAGTCGGCTTAATACTTTTATTGACCCCGTGACCTAAGCATTGCTTCGAGGTCAGAAATGCGCCACGCCCACCTCGGGGGTCGAACTCAAGCCAAAACCGAGGGCTCGACCCAATAACGAGTCCGAACCAGTGTCGAGCTCACAGACAAGAGCCGTTACAACCGTACTAAAAAAGGGAATTTTGGCGGGAATCGAGGAAGAGACAATTCATCATGGGTCCTCCACTGTATGCTTTATGTTATTATAAATGAAGTAGGATCCCTCTATTATAAAAGGGGGGGATCCTTGTAAGAGAAGGAGACAAGACACAGTAACATAAGATCACTTCTGATATTAAGAGATATTTCCTGATGCTTGTTTTATATTTTGGACCTTGTTCATTCTTTTGCTCACTATTCCCATTCTCATAGCCAAGAGCACTCATATTTCTATTTCTCTATATGATTTGTGTCAAATTGTATCGCATATCCTTAGAACCATACACAAATTTAATGTTATCTGATTTTTCGGGTAAATAGTTTGGCGCCCACCGTGGGGCTAAGGATAACAGTGGTTGTTTGATATAAATCTGCAGTACACACCCATTTACAACTTCAAATCAGAAATGGCTTTACCTATCGACCACGAAGCCGGCCTTCAAGATGAAACCAACAACTTGGTACCCGGGGCCGGAAGGCCACTTGACGATGGCACTGAGGCTCGAATCGAAGTACCAGAAATTCGAGCCGAAGTACCGTTAGATGTCAATTCGCAAGTGGCTCTTGAGGCGAACCAACGTTTCGAAGTGAAAAAAAATATTCATGGCGGTACCCGATCCGTAGCTCGAGACACCCATAACGTGGGGGAAATCGGAGTCAGCTTGCACATGATCTTTGAGATGTTACAAGCCCAACAAGTAGCGATAGCTCAGTTGCAGAGCCAAACTCATATACAAAGCAGGCCGGATCCCAATCCACTTCAAGAAATCACCCCCAAAACGGAGCCCGCCATAGTGAAATCCAACGAGCAAGAATCAGGGACCACTCCCGAAATTACTAAATTGCTCGAGGAACTCACAAAACAAGTCGAAGCCAACGACAGGAGAGTGGAAAAATACAATGCTAGGGTCGATCAGATCCCGGGAGCTCCGCCAATAATAAAAGGGCTGGATTCGAAATAATTCATACAAAAGTCTTTTCCCACGAGTGCAGCCCCAAAACTAATCCCCAAAAAATTCCGTATGCCCGAAATTCCCAAATATAATGGTACGACCGATCCTAACGAACACGTCACCTCTTACACATGTGCCATCAAGGGTAACGATTTGGAGGATGATGAGATCGAATCCGTGTTGTTGAAAACGTTCGGGGAGACCCTCTCGAAGGGAGCGATGATTTGGTATCACAATCTGCCGCCAAATTCCATCGATTCTTTTGCCATATTAGCAGATTCGTTCATAAAGGCACATGCTGGATCCATAAAGGTTGCAACAAGGAAATCAAACCTCTTCAAAGTAAGGCAAATGGGTAATGAAATGCTGAGGCAATTCGTATCCCGATTTCAAATGGAACGCATGGAATTTTCACCGGTCACAGACGATTGGGCCGTCCAAGCTTTCACCCAAGGGTTGAACGAGAAAAGTTCGATAACATCGCGTCGGCTGAAGCAAAATTTGATCGAGTATCCAGCAACAACTTGGGCAGATATACACAACCGATATCAGTCAAAAATTAGGGTCGAAGATGACCAGTTGGGAGCTCCGTCTGGATCCATGCATCAGAACAGGACAACTGCTAAAAACCAAATGGAGATCGACAGAGAACAAAGGTCGAATAGAGACCGATATCAACCATACGTCGCAGATCGGATGAACAACGGTCCGACATGCAACACCGCCCGGAACAATCGAAGGATTGATCGAGGGTAAAATTCTCGGGGACTTATGAGCAAGAGCAGCTTCGATAAATATGTCGATCCTATAGAAGCACCTCGGTTATCGAAATATAACTTCAGTGTTGATGCATCCGCCATCGTGTCTACTATCGGATGCATCAAAGACACTAGATGGACTCGATCAATGCAGACTGATCCTGCCCAGAGGAATCCCAATCAAATGTGCGAATATCATGGCACACATGGCCACAGAACGGAGGATTGCAGGAAACTAAGAGAGGAAGTAGCCCGGTTATTTAACAAAGGCCACCTTCGGGAATGTTTGAGCGATAGGGCGAGGAACCATTTTAAAAACAGGGATTTCGACAAGCAAAACAAGCAGGAAGAGCCGCAGCACGTCATTCACATGATCATCGGCAGTGCCGATACCCCTCAGGGACCAGTGCTTAAACGCACAAAATATCGATTGTGAAAGAAAAGTGATCTCGAACTCAGGATTACACACCCATAAGAACCTTGTCCTTCAATGAGGAAGATGCAAAAGGGGTCATACAACCTCATAACGATGCACTGGTAATATCCGTACTCATGAATAAAACTAAAGTTAAGTGCGTGTTGATTGATCCAGGTAGCTCGGCCAACATCATCAGATTGAAGGTCGTGGAGAAGCTCGGCATGCGGGACCAGATCGTACCCGCAGCCCTGGTTCTAAACAGATTCAATATGCCATGTGAAACCACCAAAGGCGAGATAATTCTACCAATAAACGTGGCCGGAACCATCCAGGAAACGAAGTTCCACGTGATCGAAGGCGACATGAGGTACAACGCCCTTTTCGGAAGGCCATGGATCCACAACATGAGAGTTGTACCTTCAACCCTACACCAGGTCCTTAAATTCCCAACATCGAGAGGAGTCAAAACAGTGTACGGAGAACAACCAGGCCCAAAAGAAATGTTCGCCGTCGAGGAAGACAAACCAATATCCTCTCCTTCGTCAGTAAAGGGATCGACCTCGGAAGGAGAACGAGACACCAAATAGCAATCACAGACATCGGCTTCGACCCAACCAGATAACCAGATGATCGAAGAACATGATGATCAGAGGGTCCCTTGGTCCTTCGTGATTCCCGATGACTCTGACGCCACCAAATCAACAATTGAGGAATTGGATCAAGTCACACTAATCGAGCACTGGCCCGAACGAAAGGTATACCCGGGATCAGGGCTGAGCCCCGAACTCAGGAAGAAACTTGTTCAATTTTTTATCGATAACATTGATTGTTTTGCCTGGTCCCATTTAGATATAACAGGGATTCCACCGGACATAACGACGCATCGGCTAAGCTTGGACCCTAAGTTCAGACCGGTAAAGCAAAAGAGAAGACACAGGTCCAAGGTAAAACATGCATTTGTAAAAGACGAGGTAACCAAACTTCTCAAGATGGGGTCCATTCGGGAGGTGAAATATCCCGAATGGTTAGACAATATAGTTGTAGTGCCTAAAAAAGGAAATAATCTTAGAATGTGCGTGGACTATAAGGATTTAAACAAAGCATGCCCCAAAGATTCTTTTCCACTACCCAACATCGATCGCATGATCGATGCCATGGCCGATCACGAGATCCTCACTTTTCTCGATGCCTATTCCGGGTATAGTAAAATATGGATGAATCCAGAGGATCAGGAAAAGACTTCATTTGTCACCAAATATGGAACATATTGTTATAATGTGTTGCCCTTCGGGCTAAACAATGCGGGGGCTACCTACCAATGCCTAGTAAATAAAATATTCGAAGAACAAATAGGTAAATCAATTGAAGTTTATATTGATGACATGCTAGTTAATTCCCTGTGCGCAGAGGACCATCTGACCCATTTGCAGGAAACGTTCGAGATTTTGAGGAAATACAACATGAAGCTCAACCCCAAAAAATATGCTTTCAGGGTCGGTTCGGACAAGTTCCTCGGCTTCATGGTGTCAAATCGGGGAATCGAGATTAACCCCGATAAAATCAAGTCCATCGAATACATCACCATCTTGGACAGTGTAAAAGTTGTACAAAGGCTAACAGGACGAATTGCGGCCCTAGGCCGATTCATTTCGAGATCATCAGATCGAAGTCACAAATTTTTCTCCCTACTCAAAAAGAAGAACGATTTCGCTTGGACCCCGGAATGCCAACAGGCACTGAAGGAACTGAAACAATATCTGTCGAGCCCACCACTACTTCACACTTCGAAAGCAGACGATAAACTTTTCTTATACCTGGCAGTATCAGAAATCGCAGTAAGCGGTGTCCTAGTTCGGGAAGAGCAAGGTACGGAATTTTCCATCTATTATATAAGTCGAACCTTAGGAGAAACAGAAGCTAGATATCCACACTTAGAAAAATTGGTACTTGCACTGATAAGCGCCTCTAGAAATTTACGACCATACTTTCAATGTCACCCCATATGCGTATTAACAACTTACCCACTTCGTAATATCTTTCACAAGCCCGAACTATCGGGCCGATTGGCCAAATGGGCCGTCGAACTTAGTGGGTATGATATTAAATATCAACCCCGTACGAAGTCTCAAATTTTAGCAGACTTCGTGGCCGATTTCACGCCAACCCTCGTACCCGAAGTCGAAAAAGAATTCCTGCTGAAGTCGGGTACGTCCTCGAGGGTATGGACCCTTTTTACGGACGGGGCCTCGAACGTGAAAGGGTACGGTTTGGGCATAGTTTTAAAGCCACCCATAGGTAACACTATTAGGCAATCTATTAAAACTACCAGGTTGACTAACAACGAGGCCGAGTATGACGCCATAATTGTAGGTCTCAGGCTAGCCAAAAACTTGGGAGCAGATGTCATCGAAGCCAAATGTGACTCTATGTTGGTGGTAAGTCAAGTAAACAAAACCTTCGAAGTTAGAGAGGATAGAATGCAAAGGTATTTGGATAAACTACATGTCACTTTGAACCATTGCAAACAATGGACCTTACAGCACGTTCCACGAGAGAAAAACAGTGAGGCTGATGCACTTACGAATTTGGGATCATCGGTCAAGGAAGGTGACTTGAGCTCGGAGACTGTCGTTCAACTCTCGAGATCCATGATTGAAGAAGGTCACACCGAGATAAATTATACAAGCTTAACCTGGGATTGGAGAAACAAGTATATTGAATACTTAAAGGATGGAAAGCTCCCATCAGAACCTAAAGATTCAAGAGCCGTACAGACTAAAGCTGCTCGATTCATGGTGGCTTCAGATGGAATGTTATATCGAAGGACATTCGATGGACTATTGGCAGTATGCTTGGGTCCAGGAGATACCGATTACATATTACACGAGGTGCACGAGGGTACTTGTGGGAATCACTCCGGTGTCGATCCATTAGTCCAAAAAATAATCAGGGCAGGGTATTATTGGATCGATATGGGTAAAGATGCGAATGAATTTGTTTGCAAATGTGACAAATGTCAAAGGTTTGCACCAATGATCCATCAACCCAGAGAACAACTTCACTCGTTCCTATCCCCATGGCCATTCATGAAATGAGGAATGGATATCGTCGGCCCTCTGCCATCGACCCCAGGTAAAGCCAAACTCATCTTATTTATGACTAACTATTTCTCTAAATAGGTTGAAGCACAGGCGTTCGAGAAAGTAAGAGAGAAAGAAGTTATAGACTTTATCTGGGATTATATCATATGTCGATTTGGGATACGCGCCGAAATAGTATGTGACAATGAGAAACACTTTGTGGGCAGCAAAGTGACGAAATTCTTCGAAGACCACAGAATAAGAAGGATATTATCGACACCGTATCACCCCAGTGGGAACGGATAGGCCAAATCAACGAACAAAATCATCATTCAGAACCTAAAGAAGAGGCTGGACGACGCTAAAGGAAAGTCTAGAGATAAATCCTACCCGAAGTCCTTTGGGCATATCGAATGACGTCGAAATCCAGTACGGGGGCGACCCCATTCTCCTTAGTATTTAGGTATGAAGCATTGATACCAGTTGAAGTCGGTGAACCCAGTACCAGATTTCGATACACGACAGAAAAATCAAATAACGAGGCTATGAACACTAGCCTTGAATTATCAGACGAAAGACGAGAAACTGCTCTCGTCCAATTGGCCGCCCAAAAGCAGCGAATCGAAAGATATTATAATAGAAGAACCAAAGTCCGCCATTTCAAGCCCGGGGACTTAGTGCTAAGGAAAGTTACAATCAATACCCGAAATCCGAACGAAGGAAAACTAGGACCGAATTGGGAAGGACCATATCAGGTTCTCAAGAACGTCGGAAAGGGATCATACATGCTCGGCATTATAAACGGCAAACAGCTATCAAGCAATTGGAATGTGTCACACCTAAAACGATACTACTGCTAAGGTACGACCCTTTCATATTCGTTTACATTTCATAACTGACCCCTGCAGAAGTCCGAGCAGGAGCTAAGATGGATCATTTACCATAGATCCGAAAGCACGCGTTGCACTCTTTTTCCCTTAGACCGATTTTATCCCAAATGGGTTTTTTGGCAAGGTTTTTAACGAGCCAACCAAAGATCGTGCTGTACTTACAAACAGTATCCGAGGCCTCCTTACAATCGCCTCGAATACTAGGGGGGCATTAGCCTTCAAACATATCAAGTTCTGATGCAAGAAAGTTATTNCGAGCCAACCAAAGATCGTGCTGTACTTACAAACAGTATCCGAGGCCTCCTTACAATCGCCTCGAATACTAGGGGG
>AWOL01S0062584.1:2060-22845 GCA_000715115.1 Nicotiana otophora
AGTTAGTCATGAGTTGAAGTCTTTGTAATAGGTGTATTGCAAAGTGGCTTGTAATAGGTGTATTGCAAGTTAGTGAGGGATTAACAGTTTAATTCCTAGGTTGCAATAGGTTGTAATCTAAAGATTGCTCAGTAGTGAAGTTGAAATCCTACCAGTGTAGGTCGTGGTTTTTTTTATCCCCTTGAGCAGAGATTTTTTCACGTAAAAATCTCTCGTGTCATTTACTTACTGTTAGATTAGCTAGTTATGTGGGAACTGTTATAGGACCAGGCCTCTATACAGTTTGGTGGACTCATACATTCTATCACATTGACACTATTGGTTGCGAGAAAGGTATGCTGGCTGACCCTGCTATTAGAGGAAAAATAGTTTTGTGCTTTGGAGGTGGTGTTAATACGAGGAGTGAAAAAGGACAAGCAGTAAAGGATGCTGGAGGTTTTGGCATGATTATCTTCAATGAGCCAGAATATTGTGTTACTACGTTAGCCGGTGCTCATGTCCTTCCTCCTGCACTGGATATTACTTATGATGATGGAATGAAACTTCTTGACTATATGAATTCAACAAAGAAACCAGTAGCCAGAATTACATTTCAAGGAACGGTAATCGGCAATAGAAATGCACCAGTGGTTGCTTCATTTTCTTCTCGAGGACCAAGCTGGGCTAGTCCTGCAATCTTGAAGCCTGACATTATTGGTCCTGGTGTTAACATTCTTGCTGCTTGGCCTACCTCAGTTGAAAACAACACAAATACAAAATCTACCTTCAATATTATTTCTGGCACCTCCATGTCTTGTCCTCACCTCAGTGGAATAGCTGCATTGTTGAAAAGCGCACACCCCAATTGGTCTCCTGCAGCTATCAAGTCAGCAATCATGATAACTGCTAATACAGTAAACCTCGCCAACAAGCCCATCCTGGATGAAAGGCTTCTACCTGCTAACGTCTTTGCCATTGGAGCAGGACATGTCAATCCATCAAGAGCAAATGATCCGGGGCTAATTTATGATAACCCCATTCAAAGACTATATACCTTATTTGTGTGGTTTGAATTACACAAATCGACAGATGAGAAACATTCTACAATGCAAGGTGAATTTCTCGGAAGTGAAAAGTATTCCCGAAGCACAACTGAATTACCCTTCATTTTCCATCACACTCGGAGCAAATTCTCAAAACATATACAACAACAGTCACTAACGTCGGGAAGGCTAAATCATTTTATAGCGTGGAGATCGTTTACCACCCCGAGTTTCAGTGACTGTTAAGCCCTCTACACTAAAATTCTCCAAGTTGAACCAAAAGTTGACATACCGAGTGATCTTTTCCGAAACAACCAATAGTTCAAATAATGATGTAGTTCAAGGATTCTTGAAATGGGCTAGCACTACACACTCTGTAAGAAGTCCAATAGCAGTTGTGCTAGTCTAGTAAAACTGTCTGATCATTGCATTTCTGGTTTCTTTTCTTTTTAGTATTTTGTCCTTTACATTATGGAAGGCTTTGCAATTATTAAGATCTATTATGTTTTGGAAGTTTCATTAAAATATTATATTCCCATTGTAGTTGTTAATGAAATGGATGTTGTTTAATTGTTTTATGGCATCCTTTTTCTCATATGAAACTAGTCGGAAATTAACAACCAAAGAGCCACTTCTCTCATCAGCAAAGAAGGGCCACTACCAAGCTATTGTTACGTGTTGTCTTAATTTTCTTACCATACTTAGTTTTCCTTTCTCTTGTAGGAAAATGTTTGGACTTCTATCTATTGAGGATCTTTCTTTCTCATTCAGTAGCATCCACAATATAATCATAAGGGGTTTGAGAGTCTTGTTTAGGGGGAGAACTTTTCAGGACAAGTGTCACTTGCGTTTGCCTCTTTGTGAGGTTGTTCACTCGATATTTTGTGCTCTCTTTTATATAATAGATTGCTCATCTCCGCTGTGGACGTAGGTCAATTAACCGAACAACATTAAATATTTGTGTTTCTTTTGTTGTTTGATTTATCGTCGTTCAAGGTTGCTTTAATAGCTTCTGCATAACACCTGACTTTTTCGGTTCTGACAGTTATGACCAACTTAACATCGAATGACTCTCGATAAGCGAAAAGTACAAAATAAATTGGGATGGAACTAGATGGATTTTATAACTTAATCTGAACATTTTTTTCATCACAAACATACTTCTTTTGCTATATTTATAATGCTATTTAGATTTACTCAATTTTAAAAAGCTGAAAGTTCAGATTAATATAACACCAAATTGTTATGAAATTAAACATAGCCCAATCTGATATAGTTCGTTCTCGTCTACTTGTGGGATCACACTAAGTATATTGTTCAAGATTATGAAAATTGTATTAGCATTCAAAGTAATAACAATTCCAATATGAGGAAAATATAAAAAAAATAAACAGACACTATCACTACATTGCGTCAATAAAGCATCACAAGTTTCAAGATATAATGTCTAGTATTTAGATGGGAATGTCAACATCCAAACCACAAAAGTTGGAGTCACAAAAACATAAAAAATTAAATTATCAAGAAAACCACTATGTCGAAGTGACGAGATTATGGAAGATTAAGGTTCAAATTAAGCAAAGACAAAAAATAGTAAATAATATTTATCAATAAGTCGAAATTTTAGTAGACAAAGTAACCTCATACCTTTGTGGGTGAAAAGCAGCAGGTGTCTCACACCGGTCGAGACGCTTTGATGGACAAAGTTAGACGGGACCCAAGCACTACATTATGATCCCAAAAGAAAAAGGAAAAAGGAGGTTGACGTGGAAAAAGAGAGTCAAGAATGAAGAAACAAAAAGAGTCGTTGCTCAAAAAGATTCAAGAGTTTTGTAATTCAAAAGAGTTAAGCATGCCAATAATGACAGAGGCCAACTCCAACTTCTAATAAGTGGACAAAATAACATCCACATGGTACATGTTATATACAGAGAAATAAAAGTTCCCAACTTTGGATCATTATAATATGCACGGAAAAAGGGAAAGCAAGGCTGAATTGACCTGGTCCTTAATTTCTTTTAGTGCCATTACCAGCTCTTTTTTGACATAGGGAATAACTTCATCTTTTTTCTTTTGGTTTCCACATACCAGCTATAGGGTCTGACTAATTCGTATATGTGACGTGAAGTCCTACTTTTGGGGGTGGGGTGAGGGGAGGGGTAAAACACTCCTTGCTAAAGGCGACTCTATGCCCAAGGCTCGAACTCCACTACAACTTTATTCAAAAAGAAAAGATAAGCTTAAAGGTAAACCACTTTCGTTTAGAAAAAGAAAAAGTAGAGTGATCTGTTTTTTTTTTAAAATCTCAAGGGACCATTGGAAGTAGAAGATAAAGATTTACGGCTCAAAAAGGATTTTTCTCTAATCAAACTCCTCCAAAACTCTAACTATGTATTAATTCCAAGCAAGTTGTGATCGACTATATAAATTTTCATTTTCTATTTCGCTCCATATATTTTTAAGATATCAAAATTGGCTGGCTGCAAACATAGTACAGGCTTGTAGATGGTGATTAAGAATAATCAATAATATAGGAAAGAGTTCACCTATTCCTAGGTAGTAATTTGTTCACATCAATGTTCTTTTCTTTTCCTGCTTTTCTTGAGTCAATCTTTAACTTTGTTTTTTCTTCTAATGATGGTATTCCTTTTTCAACACAACAATACTATAATCAACATGAGGTGCTTTATGTGAATTAATAATTGAAAAAGCTTCAAGAGTGTTGAACCAGAAAACCAGTCAAAATTAAAGGGCCAAAGCACTATATATACTACTAGTTGTTTAAAGAATTTCAATCGCATTACATTTCTCCTATTGCTCAGCGAGTTCTCCTTTGCACATGCTTTTGACACATGTTCCGTCCACAAATCCAAGCTTACATTTCCTCTCAGTGCTTACCTCATCGCCTTACTCCACAAGGCATAATTTCCTGGCCTGTGAGCTTTATGGGAACTGGAACTAGACTTGGAGCATCGGATGCTTGAAGAAACAGCGAGTGATTATGTTCTAGCAAGGTCACTTCGTTTCTTTCCATGCATGCATTGAAGATCCGCGAATCTCTAATTTTAGAGAGATTCTACTGTCGTTCGTCGAAACTTCGCGTCTGAGCCCTAGATTCGAGATAGCTGCTCTGATACCATATTAATTGAGCTAGATTGAGCTAGCAACGACTGGAAATCATACATGAAACTGACTACAATCAATGAAACAGTGATGAATTCGATCATAGAGAACGAGAGATGAAGAGAGGAATATTTTAGAAGCTTTGGTAGTTAATTTTGTTATTCTTAAATATGAGATTAGCGTGATCTCCTTTTATATCTAATTACATGTACTCTTAGCTCTCTCACTTTCCTTATTTACAATATGTAGTCTCCTAGTTACTTGTAGCCTTCTTTTAGTCCCTTCACTTCAATAATAAGTCAGGATTATTATTTTTCTCTAAGAAATAGTTTTCATCTTGAGCCGATGGTCTATCGAAAACAATCTCTCTACCTTCTCAAGATAGGGGCAAGATACACTATCCTCTCCAGACCCATTTTGGGATTACACTAGTTTTTTTATTTTTTGTTGTTGTTATCTAAGAAATTGCTTTCACAACTAGATAACATTCTCAGAAAGTTTAAGGATTATAATAATAACCATGAGCAATTTTTCTATTTTATCACAAACACAGTTGCTGTCTCGAGTCTGAACCAGCGGTGTCGACCTCCATCCTGCCAGTGTCCTGTATAACAAAGTTTCTCAACAGGGCAACTTTCTGGTCTCGTTTCTGGATCACCCCTCTCATCTATAACTTCAACATTAAGCCCCGGCAACTTCTGACCTAGCAGCTTACATACTCCAAAACTTACTGATAATTAGACATCCAAAGGGATCACATTGTCTCCAACTTTGCAGCATTGGCCAATAGAGCCTTGTCACGAAAGGAGCAGTCTCTAATCTCCAACTTACGGAGGCTTTCACAACTAGAGAGCGCGCTGTGGAGGCCAAGATTGCGATCGTTATCAAGAGCATCTCTAGCTTCTTAGTGTGGGGACTGATGTACTCAAACACACAATCTGTAACGAGGCAAGAAACAGAAAGTCGACGCAATTCCTTGCAGGGGTTTGAGGCTAATATGATCCAGATTTAGCATCTTTCCAATTTTAGCTATCTTTCCATTTTTGTGTCGTCGATTAGTTGAGTGAGGAGTTAGTTGTGAGTTTGTTACAACTGTTAAAGAATCTCACGTGATTAGCACATGTATATGAATTCAGCGCATGAATATGAACAAATCTTTTTGAGAGTGTGATTGTGTGTGAAAGAAAGAGAAAGAATAAGCATATTAGCATGATAAATGGAAGAAGAAAATCCTGACAACGTTGCACTATGAGTGGCTTATGAGGTTGTTTAATGTCATTTTTAGGACGGCAAGAATGCCCGAGGAGTAGTGGTGGAGTACAATGATCCCGCTATTAGGGCGTTCATGGTTCGGTTTGGATCGATTTTTTCCTAAAAAGAAACCAAACCAAATAAGTCGGGTTTTCAAATAAACCAAACCAAATCAATTAAGTCGATTTTTTTATCTATTTGGTTTTTCGGTTTTTTTATTTATTTATCGATTTTTTCTTAAAGTATGAGACATACACTATACATATTTCGGCGACTACATTTACAACATAACACAATCAAATCAATTTCTCTTCGAGAAATCTATCATTTACTAAAATATATTGATGATAATTGAACCAAATAATGATGAATAATTTTAGGACTCAATTAAAAATAGATTATATAGGTATGATAATAAATTTTAAATAGCTACTTTTATAGTCGATTTGGTTCAATTTTTGTCTGTTATTTTTCGATTAAAACCAAAACCAAACAAAATTTGATCAGTTTTTAAAATTCAAAACCAAAACCAAATCAAACTAAACCGAAAGAATTTCAGTTTTTTGGTCAGTTTGGTTCGATTTTCGGCTTGGCTCGATTTTTTAGGTTTTTATGAACACCCCTAGACACTATACAAAAATAAAGGTGATATTCAGAGTTGCAATAAGTACAGGGATATCAAACTACTAAGCAACAACAACAACAATATCAACCAGTATAATCTCACTAGTAGGGTCCGGGGAGGGCAATGTGTATGCCGACCTTACCCCTACCCTAGGATAGAGAGGTTGTTTCCGATAGACCCTCGACTCTCTCTCTCTAAGAACTTCCCACCTTGCTCTTGGGGTGACTCGAACTCACAACCTCTTAGTTGGAAGTGGAGGGTGTATCAAGCTACTAAGCCACACTATGAAAGTTTGGGAGACGGCGGTGAAGATGAAGGTAAGGAGGAGTATATGATCTATTTCTGAGAACCGGATCGGGTTCATGCCGAGTATTTGACTACATAAGTCATTTATCTTGTTAGGAAATTGGTGGAACAATATATGGAGAGGAGGAAGGACTTACATCTGGTGTTCATCGATTTGGAACAAGCATATCACAAAGTACCCAGGAAGGTTCTGTGGAGATGCTTGGAGGCCAGAGGTGTACATGCCGCACACACTAGGGCGATTAAATACATGTAGGATGGAGCCAAGACCCGAGTGATAATGGTAGGACGGGGTCGAGACACTTTCTAGTAGAGGTGAGGTTCCATCACGAATCAACGCTTACCCCTTTCCTATTTGCCTTAGTGATGGATGAGTAGAAACGACACATTCAAGTGGAGGTACCTTGGTGCATATTATTTACAGATGACATGTACTGATTCACGAGATACAAGGCGGTGTTAATGCTAGGTTGGAGATCTGGAGGCAGACCCTGAAGTCTAAAGGTTTCAAGTTGAGCAAGACTAAAACAGTATACTTGGAGTGCAAGTTTAGTGACGTGACTTAGGAGGCTGATATTAAAGTGAGTTAGACACACAAGTCATACCTAAGAGAGAAAGTTTTAAGTATCTTGGGTCTATAATCTAGGTAAATAGGGAGATTGACGAGGATATCACACATCGTATTAGAGCAGGGTGGATGAAGTGGAGGCTCGCATCTGGCATCTTATGCAACAAAAATGCTCCACCAAAACTTAAAGGTAAGTTTTATAAAGTTGTAATTAGACCGACCATATTGTATTAGGTAGAGTATTGGTTAGTCAAGACTTCTCATGTTTAGAAGTTAAAAGTTACGGAGATGAAGATGATGAGATGGATATGTAGTCATACAAAAAGGGATAGGATTAAGAATGGAGATATTCAAGATAAGGTGGGAGAGTCCTGTGTGGTGGACAAGATATAGAAAGCTAGGCTGAGATGGTTCGGGCGTATGAAAAGAAGAATTATAGATGCCCCAATGAGGAGGTGTGAGAGGTTAGTTGTGGCGGATCCAAGGGAGAGGTAGGCTGAAGAAATACTGGGAGAGGTGATCAGACAGGACATGGCACATCTTCAGCTTACCGTAGAGCTGACCCTTGATAGCAAGGTATGAGGTTCGAATATTAGGATTGTTGGTTAGTAAGTAGTCGAGCGTATTTTCTTTCCAAACTGATACTTTCTTTCCTAGCTGTAGTATTAGTAGTATTAGCGTTATCCTCGTGTCAGGTCATATGTCAGGACAAGAGACGTGCAAATAATTTTCACAATTGATTAATTAAGAAGATTAAGATGATAATGGGCATTAAAAAAAATCAGAAGTCAATGAATTATATTTTAATATTATCTTGGAATTGTCAATCTTGATCTAGCTATTTGGTTCTTTTTTTCTGTTGGTGGCTTTTCATGGTTGATTCAAGAAAACAGCGTGGTGCTGACACCTTACTAATATATACTTACTGTATATATATGTAGGTCTGAAAACGAGCAGAGTATGTTAGGTTACAGGTCAAATGTCAAGATCCAAGAGACGTGCAGATAATTTGCACAATTGATTAAGAAGACTAAGATGATAATGTGTGTAATAAAAAACTTCAGAAGTCAATGAATAATGTTGGATTAATCGTAAATCTCTAGCTAATTGTTTTTGTTGGTGGCATTTTAAGTTCTTCTGTCGAATTACTTGATCAACTTCTCTCATAAATCTTTCTGAATCCCATCTTCAGCCAATTACTACAATTTCTCTCACAAATATTTCATAATCCCATAGCTAACTTTCTTTGCCACTGTTGAGAATTATTTCTCAAACAAGCGGTTCTGACATCAGAATCAAGGTTTAATTGTTGAAGTCAGAAGGTAAGATTATGTGATTGGTGTTCTCTTATTTTTTATGTTCTAGTTTTCTATATATGTTACTAGCCTGCAGTTAAGACTGCACAATTTAAAACAACAGATCTATATATGTCCCCTATTGCCTTGGTAGTACGGACAAATAGGAAAAACTGTTGTAATGGTAAATGAGCAGGACTAGGGAAGAATATATTATGTGGTGATAGGTAATGTTTTGTTGAATATTTTTGTCTTGTACTTTCTTATGTTTCTGGTGTTAGAAACTAAAAATACTGTTCATCTAAATGGGTATTTGCTATTTCTATAGTCTTGTAGCCCATCCACTTATGTTTTATGGAGTACAATATAATAGGGCTATATCTTCAAATTAAATTTGTTTCCTCCTTTGGTTTTTTATATATACTTCTTTTCTTCAGTTTCTTGTATTCTTCCATTAGATCCTGAAAGGAAAGGGAAGGATTGGAGAAGCACTTGGTTTGGCAGTACTGAGTAGTGAAATTAAGTTACAAGTATGGAAAGAGGAAAAGAAACTGAAGGAGAAAGAGAGAAAGGGAAAGCAATCGAATTATCGGTATGTCATACAATATATTATCATAACACCATATTGCATATGCCTCACAGATTCTTCATCTGACTTGAGCTCATTAAAAATATGTGGGAACCTAGTGTGCATGTCCTTTATTGACTGAGTCTAAAACTTCCTTAAAAGGTTTCTGCAAATTAAGAAGAAACCAACGGGTTTTTTCCACTCTATCAAAAGTAATTTTTTCCTTTCTAATATCAGAAAAGAGAAACTCTCTTCAACTACTGTGGAGGATTCCTTGAAGCGGCCTTCTACAGAATACTGCAACTATGTTCTACAACTCAGGTACGATTTTAGACTTGGAAACTTTATAGTTACAGTACTGTTGACAACAAAATAGATCTTGGGAGGAACTTTGTGTTCTTGATTGTGTTTTCTTTCAAATTAAATTATAAACATACTTGTTCTTATTCATTGGTAGTAATAATAAATAAGCATACCATGCACCATCAAGTAATAATTTTTAAGAATTCTCGTAAGATGAAACCTTTGAGTTGATGATAATGGGACTCTCAACAGGAATTTCAGTCAAAAGCTATAATTATATACAATTTGAATTTAACCTGTTGTTGTACAGAATATGGTAGAAAACTATAATTTACATACAATTTATATATAATTACTTGTATACAATTATATTAGTTATGTATATTGTATGTCGTTTGTACATCTGACATACAAAATATATACAATTTATGTCTTCTTCTTCGAGTTTCAACCTAAAATTCCAACCAAAATCAACTCAAATCTTCACCAAACTCTCTCAAAATTGAGATCTTGTGCCCTTATCCCCTTACCTCTTCATAAGAATTTTTAACTTCTTATCTCAAGTAGTTGGTTTATTGCCATATATCTCAGATTTTTCATCTTCAACATCAATTAAAAAGGTTAGTCAACCATGGTCTTAGCCTCGATTAGCTAAACAAAGTTTATTTAACTGAATTTTTATGTATGGTTATATCTGCAAAAATGTTTTCTGCATTGACCTTCTTCTGTTTCAAATTTGGCGTCCAACCTTTTGTCATTTTCTACCTAACATCAATGATCTCACCTTCACCTTAATTTTCAACTTCTTATCTTAAGTAGCTGGTTTGTTGGAAAGGGAGAATTCATACACTATCATATTATATTATATTATTATATGTTATATTATATTAATATATATCATACTAAGCATGAATACTTTTAGGTAAAATTAATTTACTAAAATGTCCTTCAAAAATTGAATGACAATTTTATCCTTATAAAACAAAATCATTTTATTAAGTGTTAATTTCAACTGCATTTGAATCGAATAATGCAGAGAATTGTGTCATCTTCCATTAACAGGGTTTTGTAGTAATTGTTATAAGTACTATTTACGCTGTAGCCTTTTAACATTCTAAACTTTATTTGCTTCATCTTTTGAGTTTCCACTGATAATAACAACTATATGTAGCATTTTCACACCTTTATTGCACTATATAAAGTGCTCAACAAAAGTTTCAAATCAATATATTCTTTTTTTTTCTCCTCCTAAAAAATTCTCTTTATCTCAAAATCGACTGCTGTGTTTTGCTCAACACCATCTTGATAGGTAATTAGACCAATTCAATTTCATATGATTGCATTATGTTTGTGAGCCTCCCTGTTCTATTTATTTCCTGCAGAGGAGTAGGTCCTACTTTACGATATATTAAAGGGCTTACGAAGTTAAGGCAGACACTGCCCTTTTTTCCGTTACACATGCATTCTTAGGTCTGTTAATTTTCCAATTGGTTTATGCCTAGGTTATATGAAAGATTTTCTTAGTATCAACTTGATATAAAAGATGGTGTGATTCATGTTTAATGAACAATGTTTTTAAATATATTTTTACGTAGAATACAAAGGAAAGTAATTTCTGGATGCTTATTCTACATAACTTAGACACTAAAAGTGATATATATATTGCTATAAGGTATTATGAGATATCAAAAAATAAGAAATCTGTCAACCTGAATATTTGATACGTTAGAGGAACTTCATAAAAAAAAGGATTGTAACAATTCAATTGATTTTTTACAGATACAAATTGTGATAGTGAGTGACAATCAAGCCATTCGATGATTTGAATAGGCTTACTGTTCATCAATTTTAGTTTGTACTTCCCTTTCAAATTTCCAAATACTCACGATTACATGTTTTAATATCATCTATACTGTTTTAAAAAGTACAACAAAACAAACCCAGTGTAATCCCACAAGTGGGGTCTGAGGAAGGTCGTGTGTACGCAGACCTCACCTCTACCTTGTGAAGGTAGAGAAACGGTTTTCAATAAACCCTCAGTTCATGGAGCAGTGACAAGGAAGCAACCAACCATAACAATAACGAGAAAAGAAGAACAAAGAAAACAAGGACTCACACATACTAACTATCAATAAGAAAGAAACACATATAATAAAAAGGTCTAGGAACACGAAATAAGATTATTACTAATACTATCAGTAACACTAAGAGACACCCTCGGCTCCCTATCAACCTTCAACCCTAATTCTCGATCTCCACACTTTCCTATTTAGGGTCATGTCTTCCTTGAGGTGAAGCACGACATGTCCTGCCTAATCACTTCTCCCCAATATTTCTTGCTACACATGTGAAGGGGCCTCTATTATGCCCAATAAAGTCTCACACAAGATGCTTATATTTAGGTTATCCAGCTAACTGAACAAGAAATTATTTACAAATAGTTAGTTATAAAACAACTTACCTTAAGGAAGAATATGTCAGCACATTCCATGCATGGGTAAAAATTTTTGGCCGTTGTCAACTCATCTTGCTCAGACCGACCCATAGTTTGGCAGCACCTTAAAATACTGTTTTTAAAAATTCATTACAAATTAACATGGACACACGTGCAATACACGTGTCCAGAAACTAATTATACTAAAAGTAGGAAGCTCCTATCTTCAAAGTTAGTTTACGGTAATACCCTTTAAAATTTGAGTTATCATTTTGTCCTTGGAAAAATCCCTTCAATTAAATAAAAATATTTCAGTTACATAATTCTTATTTATTAAATTAAAAATGAACCACTGAATTAGAAATGAAGCAGTAATACTTTACTGCTTCAGACTCAATGCAATGAATCCAGTGAGAGTTGAGGGCATTTGATTCTCCTTCAGTTATTTCCCAAAGACGTTCTCATCACTATTATCATGGAAAACATTCACATTTTTCTTTTCTTTTTGATAGGATATATGCATTATTGTTATGTTTTAATGATCGAACAAATTTAATGATAAGAACCGAATAAGGAACCTGATACACATTCTCAAATACGTGAGAATAAAAAGTCTCAAGTAGAGACGTGAATCAACTCTTCAAAAGTCAAAGAAACAACATAGAGAACCGATGGACACCAGTTCCCTTGGTGACCGTACCAGTCAACCTTCCAACAGCTGTAAAGTTGCTGCCTGCACACGCAACAGTGTAAAACAGTGTAGTAGTCAACTTCATTGGGAATGCCCTTGCACCAAACATGCTTGCATCATTCAAGTGATGTCGCCCAAGTTATATTAACATTAAACAAAAGGCAAAACATCACTTGAATTTTGAAGATTCTATCCAGCATTCTCTCAAGTTTGTGCATCATTCTAGCAATCGATTTTTCAAAGGATCAAGAACAAAGAACAACATAACAAATGACCAGTTTCCGGTATTGAGTTTTTACATGTCCTTAGTTGTGTTACACCTTTGTTAAAGCACTTTACTGTGATTCCTACTTAGCTTAGTTAGAAGCACTGTGTATGAAACTTTTGTAAAACCATAAATCTTGTGTTTATGTCTTTGCTAAAGTTAGTCGAGTTGTAAGCTTTGTAATAGAGTTATTACAAAGGGGCTTGTAATAGAGTTGTTACAAGTTAGTGAGGGATTAAGAGGTTAATTCCTAGGTTACAATAGGTTGCAATCTGAAGTTTGCTCAGTAGTGAAGTTGAAATCCTACAAGGGTAGGTCGTGATTTTTAATCCCGTGAGCTAGGAGTTTTCCACGTAAAATTTCATTATGTCCTTTACTTACTGTAGTGTGCGTGCGTTCAGTGGAAACTAATAGAGAACCTGATTCTCTATATAAATTGGTGGACCCTTAGTTTCTATAAATTGATATCAGAGCAGGTTCTTTCTCTCAAGCTAACACCTAGAAAGGATCCTCATAGCTGCTCCACCAAACTTTGAAGAAGGTCAATCTACCTACAGACCACCAAGATTCAATGGCCAATACTATGGATGGTGGAAGATAAGGATGCATAATTTTATCATGGCTGAAGATTCAGAGCTTCGAGATGTTATCTGAGATGGACCCTTAATCCCTACGAAGACCAGTGGTGACCCAGCAGTATCAGTTCCCAAAACAAGAAAGGAATTCAACGATGTTGATCGTAAGGCCATATAGAAGAATTTTCGAGCAAAAAAAATTCTCGTATGTGGTATTGGACCAGACGAATACAACAGGATTTCAGCATCTCAATCCACTAAGGACATCTGGGAAGCTCTCCAAATAGCTCATGAAGGGACAACTCAAGTCAAGAAGTCAAATATTGATATGCTTACCACAGAGTACGAGCTCTTCAGGATGAAGGATGATGACTCCATTCAGGACATGCATACTCACTTCACCTTCGTCATTAATAAGCTTCGTTCTCTGGGAGAAATCATTCCAAGGAACAAACTTGTCAGGGAAATACTTAGCGTATTATCCAGTACCTGGGAAAGCAAAGTAAATGCTATTACGGAGGCAAAGGATCTACAAAAGCTGACCATTGATAAACTCATTGGGAATCTGAAAACTTATTAAATGAAGAAGAAGAAGGACAATGGGAGAAGAGAGCCCAAAAGGGAGAAGAGTCTGGTCTTCAAGACAGACAACAATGATTCAAGTGGTGAGGATACTGATATGGCTTACTTGACAAAGAGATTTCAGAAAATGGTTCGCAGAAATGGATGTATTCCAAAATGGGGCAGCTCCAGCAAGCCAAGAGGCTATGACTTATGTCATAAGTGTGGGAAGTCAACACATTTTATCAAATATTGTCCTCTCCTCAAGCAAGATCAGTACAAACACAACATAGACAAAGCAGCTAAGAGGAACCAAGTTCCTGACAAACGATTCAAAAGAAAAGATATTGTTGACAACATTGTGAAGCAAGTTCTTGCTGCATGGGGAGACTCTTCCAGTGAATCTGAAGAAGATGATGAAAAATGTGACAGCTTCATGATAGTAGTAGAAAGTGAAGCAACTGAATATGACTCTATCTTTGATGGCACAATCTTACAATGATGAAGATGATGGCGATGAGCTAAATTTTCTAGATGTTCAAAGAAATATGAAGTCTTACTCTCCAAAAAAACTTATGTCTTTGGCAAATGTTTTAATTGATGCTTATCACAGTCTTATAAATGATAAAAATGAATTAGCTGTGGAACTAGGAGAAGTAGAATATGAAAGAGATGATCTAGTAGTTGTTATGGTTGATTTAAAAGAAACCATTGAGAGTTTAAAAAAATAAAAAAAATGCCCTAACTGAAATAATTGCTAACATAGAACATGAGAGAGATGACCTAATGGTTGTTGTGGTTGATCTAAAAGATACCATCGAGAGTCTTAAAGAAGAGAAAGAATCCTTAACTGAGAAGGTAGCTAATGTAGAGCATAAGAGAGATGACCTATGAGGGGTAGTTGTGGACCTAAAGGAAATAATTGATGAGCAAAAAAGGAGAAGGCAGTCATGAGATTACTTGAAAGGGAAAGAAAGTTCCAAGTGAGGAACATCTTAGGATTGAAGATGAGTTAAAATTAGTAAAATCTAGTCTGTGTGTTGAACTTGAAAAAACAAGCAAATTCATGAAGATATAGGAAGAGTTAAGAGTGATCTAGAAAAATTATTTAAGTGGATCTGGTCCTCTGATGCTATCACTGCCATGTATAAGAACAATGGGGGAAACAGGAAAGGAATAGTGTTCCAAAGGGAAAAAACTCCTTACAACTCTCATAGCAAGTACACTACTGTACCTGATAATTGGCTCTACACTCACTGTGGTAACACTGGGCACTTTAAGGTAACCTGTAAGCCTAGATTTCAGTCTCAACAGAAAAATAAAGTTTTTTGCTAAAAAGGGGGTAACTACTGCTAAAGAACCCGGTCCCCCGTATAAAAAATGTGTGATGCCTGCTTGGACCAAAAGAGTCATGATTCATCCCTTTCCTCATTACAAAAGACCCAAACTTGTTTGGGTTCCTAGGTATAACCCTTGATTTCCTTGTGCAGGAAGTAATGAAAGGGAGCAACCAACAATGATACATGGATAGTGACTGCTCGAAGCACACGACTGGAAGCACAAATGATTTTCTTTCACTCAAAGCCCTGCAAGGAGGGAGTGTGTCATTTGGAAACGGCAAAAAAAAGATACATTCTGGGAATTGGAAGGATTGGGAAGTCTCTTTCTCAATCAATTGAAAATATGTACTACATGAACGAGTTGAAGTACAGCTTGTTGAGTATCTCCCAAATCTGTGACAAGGGAAACAAAGTGGAATTTGTGTCAAAAATATGCACGGTCATAAATCTTGTGACTGGTGAAGTGGTTTTGGTGGCTAAAAGATACAAAAATATCTATGTTGTTGACTTTGAATCCCTACAAAATGGATATCTCAGTTGTCTGAGTGTTGTAGATGATGATGCTAAACTATGGCATAGAAGACTAGGTCATGCAAGCTTTATGTTGCTGAACAAATTGGTCAAGAAGGACCTGGTTCGTGTCCTACCCAACTCAAGCTTCAAGAATCACAAGGTGTGTGATGCATGTGTAAAAGGAAAGCAAGTCAGATCTTCTTTCAAGCCCAAAAAGGAAGTCAGTACCTCAAGGCCACTTGGTCTCTTCCATATGGTCTATGTGGACCTGTGAGAGTGCCAAGTAGAGGAGGAAAGAAGTACATCTTCATTATTATGGATGACTATTCCAGATTCACCTAGACTATGTTTCTCAGATCTAAAGATAAAACCTTTGAAGTATTTGTGAAGAAGATCCAGGTGAAGATGAGCCATAATATAATAAGTACAAGGTAGGATCATGGCACAAAATTTGACAATGCCAAATTCGATGAATTATGTGCTGATACTGGCACCACTCTTAATTTTTCAACTCCAAGAACACCTCGACAAAATGATATTGTGGAGAGGTAGAATAGGACCCTTGAAGACATGGAAAGAACAATGTTGATTGAAAGTGGCATTGCAAAAATATTCTGGGCAGAAGCTATCAACACTGCATGCTACTTGGTGAACAGGTGCATAATCAAGCCCCTTCTGAACAAAATCCCATATGAACTGCTGAACGGGAGGAAGCCCAAGATAACACATCTAAGGACATTTGGGTGCAAATGTTTTGTCCTCAATAATGGAAAGGAAGCACTTGGAAAGTTTGATGCCAAAATTAATGAAGGGATCTTTCTAGACTATTCATCACAAAGCAAAGCCTACAAAGTATACAACAAACGAACTCAATGCGCTGAGGAAAGTATAGATGTGATGTTTGATGAATCTCACCACTCATATGGGAAGGATTCACATGAAAAGATTGATCAAGATGGAGAACAGTCAACTGTCCCTAGTGAAGTCGTTAACATGGCAAATGGAAAAGCTGACATGATGAGCCACGTCAAGGAATCAAATGATAACGGTGCAGTCATATCTCCAACTAATGGGGAGGAACCCGGTTCCTCAATCACTACAACTGAAGCTGAAAACAGAGTTGTTAATGTTGTCCAAGGGACCCCACATGCTGAAGTGAGAAGCAGAACTCATGACAACCAAGGATCACATTTAGAAATACCTGGACCTCCCCACAATGAGGTTCAGGTGTCTAACTGGAAACACAAAAGTTCACATCATCTTGAAAATGTGATCACTCCTCTTGATTCAGGTATTCAAACTAGATCAAAGACAAGAAACTCGCTTGCCTTCTCAGTTTTTCTCTCCCAAATTGAGCCCAAAAATATCAAGGAAGCATTGAAAGATGTTGATTGGATTACAACTATGCAAGAAGGACTCCATCAATTTAATAGGAACAACGTATGGCATCTAGTTCCACGACCTGCTGACAGAACTGTTATAGGAATCAGGTGGGTATTCAGAAACAAACTTGATGAATTGGGAAACACTACTAGAAACAAGGCAAGGCTAGTAGTTCAGGGTTACAATCAGGAAGAAGGGATTGACTATGATGAAACATTTGCTCCAGTTTCTTGAATGGAGGCCATCAGAATCTCCATTGCCTTTGCATCTTATATGGAATTCAGATTGTTCCAAATGGATGTCAAAAGTGCATTTCTGAATGGCTTTCTAAAAGAAGAAGTTTTCGTCAAGAACCACATGGGTTTGAGAATGATGAATATCCTGAGCATGTTTTAAAACTTAACAAGGCATTATATGGACTAAAGAAGGCTCCTCATGCTTGGTATGAAAGGTTGTCCAAATGTCTTCTAGAAAATGGATTTACCAGAGGAAAAATTGACAACACCTTATTTCTAAAGAAATGAGAGAGGAACCTGCTCATTGTGCGAGTCTATTTTGATGACATCATCTTCGGAACAATAAATGATTCATTGTGTGAGGAATTTGCAAAACTCATGGGAAGTGAATTTGAAATTAGCATGATGGAGAATTAAATTTCTTCTTGGGATTGAAAGTCAAACAAATTACTAAAGGGACAATGATAAGTCAACAGAAGTACATCAAGGAGCTTCTGAAGAGATTTGATATGAAAGGATAAAAAATCATTGATACTCCCATTGCCACTGCTACTCGTCTGGACATGGATGTACCTGATTCCCCTGTGAATGAGACCATGTATAGAGGTATCATAGGGTCACTCCTGTATCTCATAGCAAGAAGACCAGATATTATTTTCAGTGTGGGACTTTATGCCAGGTTTCAGTCTAACCAAAGGAATCTCATCTGAAGTCTGCCAAAAGAATTCTGAGGTATCTCAAAGGCACACAGGACCTGGTTCTCTACTATCCCTCAGGAGACAACTTTGATTTAATCGGATATGTTGATGTTGATTATGTTGGGTATTTGGTGGATAGGAAAAGCACTTCTGGTATGGCACATTTTTTGTGATCATGTCTGATCTCATGGGGTACAAGAAAACAAAATTCAGTGGCTCTTTCAACTACTAAAGCTGAATATGTGGCAGCTGCCTCTTGTTATGCTCAATTGTTATGGATCAAGCAGCAGCTGGAATATTTTGGTGTATTCTCTGACTGTGTGCCCTTACTATGTGACAACACCAGTGCTTTCAACATGGCCAAGAATCCAATTCAACATAAGATAACAAAGGGCATTGATGTATGACACCACTTCCTGAGAGACAATGTTGAAAAAAGGCTCATCTGCATGAAATTTTGCAGCACAGAAGATCAAATTATAGACATCTTCACCAAAGCACTGAGAAGAGGGCACTTTGAAAGGAACCGCTTGGCACTAGGGTTGATAAAATCAAGCTGAGGACCTGATCCTTCAATGATTGGCTATGAAAGAATTTAGCAGGTAAAGTGGCTAAAAAGTATTTTCTGGCTAAGTCTAACTTATCTCTATATCGTTGCAGGTAGATACGTATGACGATTATAGAGCAAATAAGTAGCCAATGATATCGCATTTCAGTCAAAAGGATAAAGTTTACATTTACAAAATATGTCAGGGAACCTGGTTCCTTTGACACAGGTTAGTAGTTTCTACGTGCTCTCATCCACATATTTTTAACGGGTAGAATGGTGCCACGCCATTAAAATGTAAGTATTTCTTTTCTCTCTCCTTTGGAACTCAAGTATCCTCCTATCTGTTATGAAAATACCCGTCTACCTAAATTGGTACCCGTTTTTACCCGGTCCCTCACTCCTCTTAAATAACTTCTCTCATGGTCACTATCATAATTGTTTACATCAAAGCTATAAATACCCTTTTTTTCTTTTCAAACCAAACACTCTCTTCTTCCATCAAATTCTCACTACCCTCCACCATTCAAAATGTCCCAAGCATCGTCCCCACTGTTTCTTCACCCATTGAAACCTCAGTGTTAGAGCCTACAATCCCTAAACCATCTAGTCCAAACCATAAACTAGAGTCACAACCACCTACTGATTCCTCTCCAACTCAGTCACGCACTGGCTCTCATCGGAGTAGCAAAACCTCGACGCCCAAGAAATTTGTGGCAGCAACCTCTACTTCGGTCTCGTCGGAAAAAATGGTAGAAGCTGATACAGTGGCAGAAGAAGAAAATCAGGAAATCTCTAGTCGACAAGTGGAAGAAAGTTCTGAGATGTAAGGAGTGGGTTGTAACAGTGATGAATCAGTAAAGACTACCCCAGGCCTTGATCTTAATGCTGCTGATTCTACAAGTAATGCTCTTCCTATGTCTTCTGAGTTTATCTTGGAGTTACAAGAACAAGAGGCTATAGAAAATATGCTGCAATAGTTGATGAGGGAAATCTTATTGGGGGTTATGAGGGTGTGTTTGAATCCAATAGGTCTCAGAGGGAAGAAAATGGTACACATGTAGAGAGTAGGGAACTGGTGCATGTTGATACATTAGCACCTGACAATACTATTAGGGAACCAACTGAAAGACCTGATCCCTCCACTCAAGAGGAGCCCTCCGCTTCTACTTGGGATAAAACCCCTGGTTCTCCACAAGAACCCTAGATTAGTACTGATCCCGCTCTCTCTCCTCATTTCTATGTTGAGCCATTGTCCATTGTTGTTCCTGAAATAAGATCTTTTTCTAAGGAAGAGAATGAGGATAGTGAAGATGACTATGACAATGTGGCTATTGCATGATTCATTAGGGCTAGGAGTAGACATGCTACTCCCCAAGAGCCAAATTTTAAGAGACCCACCACTAAGGTTGCAAAAGAAGGAGGCTCTTGAGTCAGTTCTTAGGAAAAGCCAAAAAGAACAGAAGAGAAGGAGATTGGTCAAGGATGGGAATATTGTAAATGAGAAGGTAGTGTCCTTGCACTAGCTGTTGATATTGATGATGAGGTGAATGAAGAACCTGGTTCCTTAGTTCGTAGGGATTCAAAGAAACCTACATTTCCAAAGTCCAAGACAGAGTCATGTGTGAGTGAGATGGGTTTGAGCAATGTTGAAGGAGAAACATCTGGTGAGAAAGTAGTTGACAAATCTGATGAGAAAGCAATTGCTAAGTCTAGGAAGAAGGTGACTTAAGGGTCGGTTGGACAAGTGTCTGAGAAATCTGCAGAGAAAAGAAAGAGTGCAAGAAAATCAGTGAAAAGGAAGGTTGATGCCAGAGAGGAATTTGGTTCCTCCAAGAAGACCAGGGTTGGTGCAACCCAGGATGCTGGCAGGGAAATATTGAGAAACCAAAAGGTGTTGTGGGGCCGTACATATTCCCCTGATATTCTTGACATGTTAGGAATGCGCCAACTAGTGGAAATCTGTGAATTTCAACAGTGGATACATTTGTTCACAAGTGAGAGTCCCAAAGTGTATGAGGAAGAAGTGCGTAGTTTCTATGCTGACTTCTTCATAGTTGAGGATGATAACATTTGTCTGAAAGTGAATGGTGTTGATTTTGTGATGGATACTGCTGTACTGTGAACCATTTTGGGCGTGCCCACTAATGGGATGTCCTCCATTGAGGGGGACTACTCTCCAAACTTCAGAAATGCCATCGTGAAGGATAAGGCAGGGCAGCAAGGGGAACATGTACATATGAAGGCCCTCCTTCCAGTGTACCAACTGCTATTCGAAATGGTGAACAAAGTTTTGCTCCCACGTGCTGAAAGAAGCTCAATTACATCACGAGAAGACTTAGCTCTTGTGGAAGCACTGGATGACTACACCACTATAAACCTGCCTGGTCTTATGATAGAGCATATGAAGAAGGTGGCAGAGTTCAAGGATGGTAATCACGGGTTGCCTTATGGGTTCCTCCTCACTAAAGTGTTTGAATT